>PVLA01004711.1:0-154551 GCA_004027455.1 Hydrochoerus hydrochaeris
CTGCCGCCACCAGTTTGAAGAGAAACAAGCTCTGGGAGCCCGTCCCTCGGAAGGGAAAGGCTGGCTATTCTCCTGGCCGGAACAGCTCCAAAAGGCAGCAGCCCTGGGGATTCAGCTAGGACCATGTGTCAGCAACAGGGTGAGAATCCCGCACTGCAGCAGTAATGCCTCTGTTGTCCCAAGTCCTGGGCAGGCAGTGAAGTGAGTTCCACTCCCACGAGGTGGAGAGGTGCCAAGAAATCCCCCTGGATTTCCTATGGGCAGGACTCTTGGCAGGGTCACCAGCAAAGGTGAGGGACATTAGGAAGGGACAGGGTGAGGCATACAGGTGGCTGCTTTCTCCCTTTGCAGCAGTTGGTGGCCCAGGGCAGCCGTGGGCAGGAACAGCCTCTTCCCGAGCACAGCTGAAGGACCCTTGTGACCAGGACAGCTGCCAGTGATGGGTCTCTCAAGCCACCATGTCCTACCACACTGGCTCCTCCATCTCATTCACACACCCACTTGCACCTGGAACCACTCTTCTGGTCCCCAGTAGGACAAAGACCTGGCAAGTGAGAGCCCGCAGATTTTGGAGTTTAAAGAGGCTCCCATATACGAAACTGGATGAGAGACACTGAAAACCATTCACAACTCATCTACCATAGCGACCCAAGCCAGGGAGCTGGGGGCGAGGGATTTTCTTCCTGGCTCCGCCCTTTGCCGAGTACTGTGTGACCCTGGGCACTGTGGAATGTGGTGCGTCATTCCCGCATCAGTCAGATGAAGAGGGCCAAGCAATGACAGTGACCTTGACTGGTTCTCTGGTTTCCAACTCTCACCTTGCAGTCTGGAAGCTGGGGAGAAGATCACACAACCAGTCAGGGGCTGAGCACCCCAGAAGCTGCTCCCCAGAAGCCGTCTTTCTCTGCCTTAATTCCTTACACTGTGATTCCCAGCAGAGGCTAAGGACAGGCTGCCTCCCGAGACAGCGGGTTGCACGGGTAACTTCTGGATGCCAAGGGGGGACTGTCCTGCACCTTCCCAGGGCTCCCCCTATGGCACCTCCAGAGACTCAAATTCCACCTGTCTGGTGATTAAAGCAAACTTGACTTTCTGGGCATTATTCGAACTTTAAATAATTGAGTAGATCTTCTGCTATTAAGTAATTAAAAATTGAGTACAGATTTAAAACTCTAAAATCTCTCTTTTTTTTTTTCTGTTTTAAAGCAAGAATTGGTAAAACACAAATCCCAGCCTTGGAAGATTCACACCCCACACTCCCTGTGGGTAATAACAGGAGTTTGCAGCTGCTGAAATCACACCAGGGTTTGTGTACGTGCCCGTTCATGTCACGCTTACAGCAAACTGTGTGGTGTGCGGCTGTGAGCAGCACCTTACAGATGCAGACACTGAAGGCTGGGAATGAGGCCATGTCCCTGGGTACCCAAGGGAGGTATGGAGCCAGCACGCAGACACCCCCACGGGACAGATGGTCCACATCCCTAAGCCCACGCCAGACTGCCTCTCTGTGGATATTCATGCCTCATGCTATCGGTCTGTAATGCTCACCTTTGAAATCAGGTTCTGACAGTGTCCAGAGTGCCTGGGTTCAAATCCCAGCTCCACCATTCGCTGTGTGACTCCATGACCTACAATGCCTCATCTGTTGTCAGAATTACTGTAGGCTACCGCTCTCAGCATCACTGTGAACATTACATTAAAGAATCTGTGGAAGGTGCTCAGTGCAATATCTGGTATATAATAAACTCAGTAAATACGTCATCGCTGGGGATTAGGACCCCAAAGATCAACATGACCCTTCGGACAGCACTGCTGCTGGCCAGCCCCAGATGGAGGGGGTGTCCTCCCCAGCTGCCAGCTTGTCGGCTTTCGGCTACCCTTAACAGTCCCTGTAGTTTCCAGAAAATGCACATCTGATCCCAAATTAGACTATGACTTAAAAGACCAGCTGTCACACGAGCACAGTTTGGAATGCATGGGAAACTTGGGGGTGATGCCAGCCCTTTAGGGCCACCTAACATGTCCTTCAGGTGCTATTGGAGGATTTGTGCGCAGCCTGGTTTAACAAGACTTTGGATGCCGGTGTGGACATCAGCAATCTAGGTGGTACACCCAGGCTGGGGCTCTGTTTAGCTCAGTAAGGCACAAGTAAAATAAGGTTAAAGATAAGTGACATTTTCACCTTTGTGTCTTAAAAGCCAAAGGAAATAGTCTCAGCCATTTTTAATTCATCTAAAACAAATCCCAAGCAGCACAGACCTTCCGTCACCTCTGATGCCAAACGCTCCCCAGCCTGAGGACACCTCGCACTTCTCAGCCCCCGAGCCCTGGCTCTGCCCCAGGAATGCACCATCTCCCCGCCTCTGTCACAGCGCCACACCACTTCCCCCCTTTAGCTCTTCCTAAAGATGTCGTGTACGTGTTTATCCCCCTGGACTGCAGACGTCAGGAGGACTTGGCATCCCGGCATCCCCCAGGCCCCTGGAGAAGGGAAAGAGCGGGCCTGGGATGGACAAAGGCCCCTTCTCACGGCTCTGAATCCTGGTCTTCCAACCCTCATGACAAACATCAGGCCATGTGGCCTCCTTCCTCCTTCCTGCATTGTAATACATCATTACACTTTGCAAGCAGCCAAGATATTGGCATACAGTGAGGTGGAGAAAAGCGAGTTTGACAACTTTAAACTTTCTTTTTTTTTTTTTATCCTTTATCCTTTTAAAGGTGGTGTTACTTTGGACACAGAGTTTAACGATATTTATAGCTTCCTCTGCAAAGCATAAAATGCTGGCTGGCTCTCAAATTCAATATGCACTTGAGGAAAGTAGTTAAAACGACGTGAGCCTACGTTTCCTCCTTCACCGTAGTGAATTCCTCTTGCTGGGACTGTAATTGCAGGTGGTGATCACAGGCACAGAGACCCCAGAAGAGTTTCACGGCATTCCAGGCAGGACGGAGGCCAGTGCTGGAGAAAAGCGAGAATGAGAGCTGGGAAAGGAAGAGCCCTGCCCGAAGGTTTTCCTGAGGAGAAACCACGGTGAGATGGGGGGGCTGTCACGCACTGACGCTGGGCAGTGGGCCAGCATCTCAGAGGGCGCCTCCCTTCATCCGGAGCCGTGCGACAGAGCGTCCTGGTACCTCACAGTCATCACACTGGCTGTTCTGAGGACACCTCTCCTCTCCTTCCGTTCACTCTCCATCTCCTTCCATCCAGATTCTCTAAATTTTTTTCTGTCGCCAGAGCTTCCATGTTGGTACACGGTTACTCTCCCCCTCCTGTTGCTTCCTTTATAACATCTTGTGACCTAAGAAATAGTTGGCTAGATTCCACCCTCCACTTCCTCCAAGTTGAGTGACAGCACATCCCACCCGGTGTTTACAAGCCCCAGAGGAGGCCGCAGCAAGACTTTCTGCCTTATCTTCTGGATGGGCTGCTTGGATTCCTGACAGGGCTGGATGGAATGTGGGAGCGATTTTCCGCATCGCTAACAAATATCAAGCAAATCAGGACGTCGTCGAGGGAGCTACCAGGCTGGAGGCATCCACTCTTTCTTTCCTGCATTTCCTGCTTCTGGGTACCACCCGTCCGAAGGCCACACGGCAGGTTCTCCAGGTCGGATGGCAAAGAGCAGAGACGTTGCCTCCAGGAGCTTGCGTTCTGCAGGCGGAAACAGGTGCCTCAGTTGCTACAACATGACACAGCTGCCCCAAGAGAAGGACAGAGAGCTGCGGAGGTCCCATGAGGGACAGTTACATCCCATCAGAGGAGATCTGGGGCAGGCGCAGGTCCGATCTGGGAAGGCTGCTTTGAAGTCAGTGGGGGCTCAAGTGCAAGTTGAGCAGCCTTGGGGGCCTGGAAGAGAAATGAGGAAGAGGAGAGGGAGTCAAGGGCAAAGGGCCTGAAGCGACGACGCCTGAGAGGGGCTTTCCTCAAGTCCCTGACTCCCGCTTTCCTGCAGGGATGCTTTTGCTGGAGCTGCTGGGGCTTCTAACCGCAGCAAAGAGACTTTCTGCTGCCCTGGGACGGGGGTCCACAGTCAGGGGCTTCTGCTTAGACCACACTGCACAACAATCTTGACAAGGAATGGTTTTTATATTGTCATTCTCTCTCTCTCTCTCTCTCTCTCTCTCTCTCTCTCTCTCTCCCTCTCTCTGTCTTTTTGAAACAGGGTCTTACTATGTGGTTCAGGCTGGCCTTGGGCTCACTTTGTAGCCCAGGCTGGTCTCCAATTTGCAATGATCCACCTGCCTCAGCCTCCCAACTGCTGGAATTTCAGGAGTGCGCCACCACACCCAGCTCTTTCTCCCATTTTTAAGCTAATACCTGGAGAGGCTTCGTTTTTTAGCCTTAGAATAAAGATTTAAAAAAAAAATCCGTGTCCCACTACCCCAAGGTTGCCGAGTTTATACAGCAAGCTTTTCTATGTAATTAATACAAACTAATGTTCACATATTGATCCCATTTTCCACTTGCATTTTTTAAAATCAGAATTAGATGATGTTATAGATAACTTTGGGTATTATTATTATTTTTTTGTCATCAAATGGTAGATTGTGGTCTTTGACATCTACCTCTGTATCATCATTTTGGATCCCCACACACAATTCCAGCCCTTACTGATAATCCGGTTATCTCCATTCTTATGCTATTTCTAGACTTTTCTATGGTAAATGTCCTTCTATCTGTACTCTTGTGCATGTAATCCAGTATTCCCTTAACACAAATGTCTAGAAACACAATTACAGGGTCTCGTGTTTAACTCCATTCATACACATTGTCCTTAGATGGCATTTACCTTCTGGTGCCTTAAACTTTGGCCGGCCAGCCTTATCTCCTAGCACAGACACCCCCTTCCAATCCATGCCCTTCCTTGGTCCCAACGAGTACAAGGCTGTGGTGAGCTATCATCCATCACCTTAATCACAAGGCCACCCATTTTTATGGCTTTTGAAATTATGGCTAGGAGCTGGGCATAGCGGCACACTCCTGTAATCCCAGCACTCGGGAGGCTGAGGCTGGAGGACCTTACAGGTTCAAGACCAGCTGGGCTACAAAGTGAGCCCAAGGCCAGCCTGAACCGCATAGCAAGTCCTTGTCTCAAAAAGACAAAAAAAAAAAAAGTTATGGCTGAGGGGGTGGGTGCTGGGGATTTAACTCAGTGGCATAAGCGCCTGCCTAGCAAGCATGAGGTCATGAGTTTGATCCCTAGTACCAATAAAGAAATAAATAAATAAGTCCCATTTTTATGAAGACAAAAATAACTTGAAGAGCCAAAAGAACAAAGCTGCAATAGAGAAGAAGGAGCACCATTCCGGGGTGACAGTCGCCTGGTGCACTCGGGTTAGCACCAAGAGGAGGCATTGTGAGCTAGGAGTAGACAACCTGTCCGTCTGCGCTGGGAGAGTTCCCGGGCTGTTCCTGAGCGCGCTCTTCTCATGTAAACAGTCCCTGGAGCTTTCACTTCCAAGATCTCGTGACACTTTCCCCAGGGCACCTTCCATTGCCATTCCAGAGAAAGTGGTGTCTGGTGTCCAAGAAAGCTCAGATTTGGACCAAACCCTGTCTGCTGCATTCAACAAAATGTGTTCACAATTGCTTGGCCCCTCAGTTTCTTTCTGCCCTCCACTTCCATGGTTATGGTCACCCCGGATTATGATTTGGTAATTGCTAAGTCCATTCGTCTTGAACTGTGCTGCTTTGTTAATCACAAGCTAAGCTTGCAAAGTACACATCTGTGCTTCTAGCTGCAAAGCTAGAGGAAGTTGACGGTGGGACTCCAGGACTTTATTCCCCATCCTCACATTTCCCTGAAGGAAAGAAATGTATGAATTTATGACTTCTAAGCATTGAGTCAAATTCTTACAAATTTCCTAAGGTAGCAAAACAAAATGGGAATATAGTCTCGAAAATTTGGTCTAAATACTTATATTGATCTATCTAGTTACTTTTTAAATCCAACTAAAATGAATTTATACTGATGTTTTCTTCCCAATAATTGGACATTCTTATTAGAAATTTCATTTTCCATTACAAATAGGATACATGTGTTCTCCTTACATATAGCCGGCATTCAATAAATGTCAGTTAAAATGAACTAAATTTAATGTTCTTGGGTCAGTATCTTCAGTACATATTTACAGTACCTCATTGCCAAGCATGTTAACAGCAGCCGTTTCCCTGAATCACACTCCCTTTGTCTGTGGAGAGGGTAAAATAATGTCTTGAACTGAAAAGCACTGAGATCGTGGAAGATTTTAATCCAATTAAGCATCCTCTTCCCAGGCAGCCTATTTACTAACGCAGTATGGTAGCTGTTAATATTGTCACTTAATAAACATATTTCTAACAGAAAAAATAAAACATGATATATATTCCTACATTACCCTGATGTAAATAAAGTTTTCTTCGCAAACTGTCAGCTCTGCTTGAGATTTCGACTTCTCCTTTCCAACTGATCTGCCTCTTAGACATTAAAATATACTAGTAAAGTCATGCTTGGGGGTCCAGGCCTGTAATCTTAGCACACTGGGGGATGGGACAGGAGAGTCTCAAATTCAAGCCCACACTGGGAAATGTAGCAATTTTGTAAGACTCCATCTCAAAATAAAAATAAGTAAATAAATAAAAAGGGCTGGGAATGTAGTTCAGGGCTCAGTGCAAGGGTCTTGGATTCAAAACCCAGTACCACAAATTAATTAATTAATTAATAGAAATAGATTAATTAAGGGAATTAGTAACACAGTTCCATACTCTTCATGACAAGCAAATATCTTCTTCTGCTCTCAAAATAACAGTATGCAGGAAAGACAGGGAATTGAGAAAGTATCCATTAAAAGCTCCAAACATGTATTTTTAACTTCAGAGCCATATTCAAACAGACCCATTTTTTGTTTTTTCACTGTGAAGCACTTTGTCACTCTTTCATTCAAAACTTCTTAGTAAGCACTTACTCGTCACACTTTGCCGCTTTATCCATCCTTGGGGCGACTTCCCCAGAGCAAACAGACTTAGACACAAAGCAACACTACACTTCATGGAAATGCCCTTTAGGAAAAGACTCCAACCCACATTTATCCATAGTGGGAAATAGTGTATTATTGTCCAATAAAACAACTTTGGCTTAAACATGATCATAGGAATATTTTGAAGATAATACTTCTTAAAAACCAATTAAAATTTTTGTATTAAAATTCAATTAAATTTGTATTAAAATTAAAATGCACTGTAACCAGCGCATCCTGATTTATTTAGGATTGTCTCTGCTTTTAAATGACAAGTCTTAGTGTAGTTTTAATTTGCATCTCTCCAATGGCCAATGACACTGAACATTTTTTCATATATCCATTTGTCCTTTAAAGTTCCTCATCCAAGAAGAGCACATTCACATGGTATTATCTCTCTGGTGTGAGAAACTGAAACAGAAAATAAGAACCAAAATGTACAATAGATATTGTGAAATGGGAAGAAATTGTTCAAACGGAAAGAGGAACTAGGATGGGGGGAAGGAGAAAGAAAGGAAGAGAAAATGAAAGAATAATACAAGATAGTTATACTACTAGTTCCTCTTGGTTCATTGAAAAGAAAGGTTTGTGCTAAAACCATTTGGAGAATTCTTTAAATGCCCATATCTTGTATTCTGAGTAACTACTTTGAAGATAGCAATATGCAATGCATTAACTACTGTTATTCCTCTACTACATTGTTTTGAAATTTTGTTTTCTTTTTTTCCCATTAAATAAATGAAATGACAGATCTCCCTGAGTCTTGGGAACCCTGCCACACAGGCTCAAACTGAGACAGAGGGTTGGTTGCCTTAGCATCAGTGCCTTTGAAAATATCAGAGCAATAAGAGCACCCCCTGAATTGAGTTCAAGGAGCCTTGACTGAATGAGGAGCTATGTGTATAATGTACCATGTGGGGTAGGAATCAGTCAGGGTCCAGGCAGGAGACAAATGGCGAAGGGCAAACTGGGTGATACAAGGAGAATTTCATAAACAGGCTGTTTACAGAGGCAAGGGCAGAATTCAGGAAGCCTAGAGGATGTGGGGGTCCATCCTGGGGAATCATGTGCTCCCGAAGGGGAATGCTGGCCACCAACCTGGATTCACCCCACACCAACAGGGAGCAAGGCAGACTCCACTCCTGAGATGTGCACCTGTGCCCACCCCACCCCCCAGGCCCCAGCCAAATCCAACCAGGAGTGGGGTGGTAGCCACGGAGCTGTCAGCTTCCCAAACCACAGCACAGGGCGGGGAGTGGCCTAAGGGTGCCCAGAGAAGACCTACAGCTGAGACAGGAACATTTCAAAGGAAATGGTAAAGCTGAGTCTTCAGAGCGATGAGATTGTGGGTAACACTGTTGCTTTCTTCTCCTCTGAGTGTTTTCGATGTGCAGGTGTGGGACAAAGCAGGGTCTCTGGTCACTTCATAGCCCTGCTCAGCACTGAGTACGGGCTTTGCTCCGTGGGTGGAGCTGCCTCACTGCTGTCTCCTGTGTTTGGAAATTCTCATTTCTCATAATGCAGTCAGCAACTGTATCCACCTTTTTTAGCTCAGATAAATCTTGTAGTTAACTAAAGCCTGGCCTATACTTTCAGCAGTTTAAAATCCAAGGGAAAGTTGAAGGTATTATTTAAGACACGTATTGACACAATTCACTGGAAGCAAAACCTGAGTGGGTCTAAATAGTCCTTGCAAGAGTAAACAGAAACCAGCTTTTACTACTTTGTGCTTCCTGGACTTGTCTGCTGTTAGCTAAGTTTGAATCAACAAATCCTTAGGGTTGAAACGAGATATTTTTGTGTTAGTCTATTTTCTAGTGTTAATTGCACAATGCCATGGGCTGTGTAAGTGATAAAGAGACTTACTTTGGCTCATAGTTTGGTTCAAGAGCAAAGGTCTGGTCTCATCCGTTAGCAGCTGGCAGAGTCCTCAGGGGGTGCAGGACATCACGTGGTGAGACACAGGAAGCAGGCAAGACCCACCCAACCCAGTTTTTATAGTGGGCCCACTCTCAAGACAACCAATAACCTGCTAATCCATTAATCTCTTAATCACACGTATGGATTAACCCGTTCAGGAGGCCCACAGAGGATTAGATCTGGAATGGTCCCCGTGCGTTAAAAGCTTGGTCCCTTGCCTTGGTGCTATTGGGTCAGTGGTGGAAATTTGAAGAGGTGGAAGGACTGGAGATGCAGCTTAGTGGTAGTGCACCTTCCTGGCATACATAAAGCCCAGGGTTCAATCCCCCACATCACCTAAAAACATAAAAAGTAGAAGTGGGCCCAACTTAGGTGTTAGGTATTGTGCGCATATCATGTGAGTGTTCTCGGAGGGAAATGTGGAATCCCAGCTTCTCCTGGTCCTCTTTCCATATCCCAGCCATGCTCCATGCATGTCCCACCATGATGTGTCACAGGCCTAAAAGTGATAGGGCTTCCCCATCATGGACAGAAACCTCTAAAGCTGTGAACCTAAACCAACCTTTGCTCCTCATAAACTGATCATCTCAGGCAATTTGTTATAGCAATGGGAATTCCTAATCACCTCTTAAAGTTATACAAGGCAAGTCCTAATCACCTCTTAAAGTCTTATCTGGGTCCCACCTCTTGGCTTGTAATAGGGAATAAATGTCAATATGTGACTCTGAGGGGACAGACCATATTCCAACCACAGCACTGCATAAATATGAAAGTATTTTCAGCCATCCCAGTTGCCTGCATTAGCTTCACAACTGAGCCTTCCTTTGAATCCTATGTTCACTCCCTCCCTTTATAATTTTGACACAACCCACAGGGCTGTGTTACTGTCACTGTTGAATTTATCTGGGGGACTCTGCCCAGTGTTTCTACTCTGAAGCCACTGCTCTTATTGAAGGTGAGTATTTCCATATTTTTCTAAAATATGCCCATTCTTGTCAAAACCAGAAACAAATGAGCAAATTACCAAGCAAGATTTTACCATATTTACATCTTGTCTGTAACTTTTAACACACTAAATAGCAAGTATACAAAAGAAACATTACGAGAAGTCATCAATCTTGGGATGCCCAACCAAAGTTCCCTAATATTATCCCTTCTACCACTGTGATTCCAATGTTTAGAGGCTAAAATTCTAATACATGTCTCATAAAATCAGATTTCATTCTGACAGCATTAAGCCACAATTGCCAATAGCTCCTAAAAAGACCACATTTCCAAGGGAAGGATGATTCCCATGGAATCTTCCAGAAGATTCTGAATGAGTGACTTTGAGATTCCTCTCCTTTGTGAAATGAAGAAAATCAGTCACTCATTGAGTGTTCTAAGGATTCATATAATTTCCAAAAAATACCTGACACTCAATGGGCACTAACGTCTCATCTCCTGTCGTCATGCACCAATTTAACCTAATAAGTAGACACATCATTTCAGTAAATTTTTATTTAGTATCTTTTACACTTTGGTAACATAAGAAATGCATCTTCCATAAAATGTCTTAGGCTCATCTCCACCTCCTTGGTGCAAAGCAGCCATCGGTAAATGTGTCAAAGGAAGTGAGACAAATAACAGCATTTACAGAGCAAAGATGTCCAGAGAAGCTTGAATTTCCTCCCTTCCAACCTATATGAGGTGCGATCCAATTTACCCAGCAACACGCATTCAGGAGTGGAGACAGATAGCAGCCTTGCACGCTTTTGGAGAGGAAGCTTAAGGCTCTTCCTAGATGCCCACTGCTGCAGACAGCAGTACTCACCCCCCGCCCCCAGACTGGGACACCCCACAATAAAATGCAGTGTTTGCTGAGGATTCCAGCTGCCACCCAGGGGCCCAGTGGACGCAGTGAATGGTGTTTAGCAAAGCTAGTGCGGGAACGGTGACAAATGGGATGCTGACTTTTTCCCTGGGTCTGTGGTTTCAGGACCAGTTGGTCTCAGCCCTTTGGCTCGCTCTTCCGCATCACCAAACTTTTCCACATTTAGAGCCTGTGGCTGCTGCCACCAGCCCCGGGGCTCCGGGTTTCTGGCAGAAAGCTGCGTGCCACTGACAGAAGCTGTGCATTGGTTCAGTGGGTCACACCTGAAACTGCTGGCGAAGACTGATTTTATAGGACATCCATGCTTCAGAGTTGATGTATATGTTTATTTATAGAACTCTCTTTTTGCCCCACTAACTAAACAGTTTTTCTTTTCTCGGGTGTTATCACTCTACTCCCAAGAAATGACTGAACTGTTACTTCTTTTATCTCAGTTAACACCCAGTGAAAATTAGGCTTGTTTGCCTTTGATTACGCACAAACATCTGAGCCAAACCTCCCAGGCTGGCTTTGGAGGGCAGTTGGACTCTGCCTCATCCTCTGGGGACACTACCTTGTCACCTTCTACCCCTTTCCTGGCCTAGCTCTCAAACATGTGTCTCATTACCCTGAGCTTCCAGATCTTCACTTCCGTTTCTTTGCATTACCTTCCTCTGTATCCCTCTTGGTTCTGGAACATTCTTGATCATTTCCTCCTCAAGGTTCTGCATTCAGACTATTGGCTGAACTAAATTATGAACAAGATAGAGCTGGGCACTGAGAAACCTATGATTTAAATCGTTCAAAGACACCAAGAAGGACAGGGTCCCCTCTACTCCTGTTGAGGAATCTTGGACTCTTATCAAAGGAAAGAAAGTCAATTTCACAGAAGGCTGACACAGGAATCCCACAAAGACCGCTAGCAGAAGGCTTCAGCTGTGGGGTAGCCTTCCACTTCTGGCTGTGGAGACACCTGAGCTCATTTCTCGGTGAAGCATTTCTCCCTTGAGAGAGACGCCATGGATGTGGGGTCCTTTCTGTGCACTTCTCCACACCTTGCCTGCTCCAGGACTCCAGGACAGACAGCCACAGGAAACAGAATTCTGAGTTTTCTGTAACCCCAAGCAAGCTTGGGGTGTAATCGATAGGCAACTTAAATATCACACACTTTCATGCTTGTCCATGTTTTTAACGCAAAGCCACACACAGCCTTCAACTGACCTCAGGTCCACTCCCTAAGCCCAGGCCCAGAGCATGACCTCCTGCACTTCCTCCCACGCCTCAGCCCCCCAGGATTCAGTCTATTGGAATTAAACTTTTGGATGTCTCCTGAGTGTCCACATAGTCCTGTGTGCTAGTTGGGCATAACGTGGGCTAAAAGCCAGCCCTGCCAAGCCTCACCTCTGTAGCGTCTCTGTAGCAGACGACCTGGTGTTGCTCACATCTAGATCAAAGGTCCTAAAGAGCCTTGCTGCCTGCTTCTGCTCAGCCCTGCTTCAAGATCTGCGCACACACACACACACACACTCACATGCACACACACACGCACACACACACACACACCAGAATCAACATGTCACACTGGAGGCACAAAATCCACATCCGTATTTCCAGACCCTTTACCTGCCCAAAGCCCTGAGATATCTAAAGCCCATTATTGGGGTTCTTGCCACATTATTGACTGCTACGGAGGAGGAAGTATTTATCACAACTCAACAAATCCACATACCAAATTCCTCAAGTAATTAGAAATAGATCATCTAAAAATTTTTTTAAGTGATATAATCAATGTTGGTTAGGATTAAAGAGCAGAGACGATAACACAGGTAACCTGACACATTCAAAAACTTCCAAAGCTTTTCTATTCCCAAAGCAGCCTGTGATGTTCTTTTAGTAAATAACATTTTTCTGATGATACCCGATTGAGCGATTATGGGAACGCGTGTCTACAGCCAGTGGTAGTCTGTGACGTGACAAAGGAAAGGGACCTGAGATGATAAACATCATTTCGGGTCAACTAGACAATGGATCACGGTGACTTCAGCATTTTTCGAAGGTTCTATAGCTAGGTAATGTCACTGACCTGCCCCCAAGTGAGGGGAGGGATGGCTGACACTCAGCAAGTCCATGTTAAATTGCTTCTCGGGGGAGGACCCTTTGGAAGGACCAAAGTCGTCTCTGTTTCTCTTTTGTGGACAGAGTGAACCCAGGGCCTTTGCACTGAGGTGCATCACCAGCTCTCCTGCTTTTGCTGCTAATTTTGAGTCAGGGTCCTGCAGAGTCTCTAAGGTGCCCAGGCTGGACTTGGACCTGGGATTCTACAGCCTCAGCCTCCCAGAATGCTGGGCTGACAAGTGTGCACCGCCATGACCAGCTATGGGCAGCGACATCTGAATTTGGTGTAAGAGGTGCTTTCAGGAAAGTGAATAGAGAGAGACTGCAAGGACAGCTAGGGCAGGCACAGCCCCTGTGGACAGGCCGGTGTGCACAGAACGTCACCCCGGGAGCCAGCAGAGACGGCGCTAGACAGGAAGTCTGACACCAGGCCCTCGGCTCGTGGAAGGCACCACTCCCCACCCATCCACTGTCTTCCTCTGTGGCGCTGCATCCTCCCTCAGCGCTTCACTCCCATCTGGAAAGCGTGCCAGGTTATCTGCCTTCCCCCAAAAAATGCTCAGTGTGGCTGCGAAGTGTGCTGAGACCACGGGTCATGGTATTTTCCTCTCCGCTGTGTTTCCAGTGTGTGGGTTTGGGGAGAGGAAGACCATGGTCTTCTCATCATGGTGCCCAGCACTGGGCACGCTATCTGGCTTGCTGCCATCACCCGTGTTTAGGACTTTACACTTCCAGTCATCTATTCTGTGGTTGTAATTTGTCTTTTTCAAAGCCACTTAACATTTCTTGCTTATAAATCTTGTAGTTAACGAAAGCCTCCAGCTATTTTTCACATGGAGTGTTCACATAAATCAGGGATCTTGCATCCAATTCTCATCTTTATGAGTAGTTAAGATATAAATCCTTCTTGCAGTTGTAAAGGATGTTGGTGTGTCAACCTCACCAAAGTTATCAGTAGCCTTCTGAAAGAGGATTGTCGTGATGTAATCACATGGTAGGAATCCCAGTTCCTGGGCCGGGTACCCCCAGCTCCCCCTACCAAACCATCCTTCTACCGTAGACCCCCCAAAGCATTCCTTGGGCTACTACCTCCTACAAAAATTAATATGTAAAGACTTCAAGGCCATGCTGTGTGTAGGAAGAGCATAACAAGAAGCCAGCTTGCTCTTTCCATGAGCCAACCAGCACTCTGAGCCTCTCCCCTGCTCCCCTGTAAGCAACCAACTTATTCAGAGGACAGGCTGAGTTGATAGCAACTGAGGTACACAACTTAGTGCTTGTATTGTTTGATTGACTTTGCAGGCCTAAGGATAGTAGTCCAAGCATCTATTAAGGGATAGCCATATGCAATGTAGCAAATATGGAGGATTTCCTTCTCTCTTGTTTTCAAAATCCAATATTGTCTTCATTGTTTTGTTTTCTTCTGTCTTACTGTTTTGTTTTATTCAATGTTCTGCATTGATTGGTTTCATTCAGTTCTGTTTGTCTGAGAGTATGGGCAACAATTTTGAAGATAACAAAAGGCATTATTGTAGCCATTGAGGATTTCCTTTTATCGTATTTTGAAGTCCTATATCACTTGCACTGTTTGTTTTGTTTTATTTTGTTTATTGTGTTCTATTTTGTTAGAGTTTATTCTCTTTAAAATTAAAAAAAAAATTCGAGGTAGTGGTAACCTGGGTAGGATGTAGGAAGATGGTGTAATAGTTATTTTCTTTGTCACTGGGAGAAAATACCTGATACCCACAACTTAAAGGAAGGGGTTGACTTTTGGCTCACAGTTTGTAGAGGTTTCAGCCCTGAGGCAGCTGGATCCAGGTAGGTGGCACATGGCAGGGGCCCTGGTGGGGGAGACAGCTCGTGGCATGGCAGCAGGAAGCAGAAGGGAGGCACTCAGGAGGGAGAGAAACCAGGCCGAGCTCCAGGGCCAGCGCTTCCCACCAGACCCCGCCTCCCAGTGGCCAGCCAGCGTTAAAAACCCCATCTTCCAACCCCTTTCCCAAAGCCCCGCCTTCCAGGGAGACACTGAGAAGAAACCATAACAAAGGGAGGAGGTTTTAATCCTTTGCCCTGTCAGATTCCAAGCAATGGCTTCATTTGATGTTCTTTCATATGGCTAAACTACTACATGTTAAAGATACATGATAATTTTAAAGTAATACATGGGGATGCTTGGACCTGGGAAGAAAATTCTTACCACCTGTGGAATTTCAAGAAAAAAGAAAGAAATAGGAAAAAAAAAAAAAAAAGCACTGAATAAGGAAAATATAAGAAGATGAAAAAAGAATTAAGAGAAAGGAGGGAAATGAAGGACAAAAGAAGGAAGGAATGAGACACAGGCTGGGAGACAGGAAGAAGCAGCTGGGTTGGAAGAGGATTTGGCTGGACAGGATGGTAGGGGTGGACCGGCCACCTATGGGCCAGTGAGGATGGGCCAGCACTGGCTGCCAGCACCCAGGGGGTAGAAAGGCAGCAAACCCACCCCCTGTAAGCTGTGGGCCTTCACCATCCACAGAGTCCCACTGTGGCCTAGCAGCGTGTGGCTCACAGCCAGCAGGCGCTGACACTGAGGTCCTCTACTGAGGTCAGACAGGTCTTTCCTCCCAGCGGGGTGCAGAGTCCGGGGACCCGGAGGTCATCGGTGACACAGTGTTCCATCCCTTCTCCTTCCCCCAGGGTCTGGGGAGTAGCCTGCCTCACCAGGAGCCAGCCAAGCCCCACAAGCCCGGAGAGGAGCCCCAAGAAGAGCCCCGACCTCACACCACGGACCCCAGCCAGGTAGGCGACCTACCTTCGGGAGAGAGGCAAGGCTGCCCCTGCCCCACTCCACATGGCAAAATCAACTCCGGGGGAGTAAGGAAGTCTGTGGGTTAAAAGCAAATGAAGTGATAAAAATGTGAGTGACTCAGATAAGTGGAAAAAAGTGAATTATGCTAAAAACAATGAAATTACTAATAATCAGTGCAGCAAACGTGGACGGAGGGGAAAATTTGAAGTGGCTTCATCCTTCCCTCCCTCCCCTCACCAAATCCGCGGCTTTCAGTCCTTCCGTCTTTTTGTCTTTTTGAGACAAGGTCTCACTATGCAGTTCAGGCTGGCCTCGGACTCGCAGCAATCCTCCTGTCTCAGCCTACCAAGTGCTGGGATTACAGGCGTGTGCCACCATGCCTGGTTTAGTCCCTTCTTGACTAACCGGGCTGAACAGATGGCTCTTGGGTGACTCCATTTATGGGCAGTTGCATTCTGGTCACTGAGCGTCCACTTCAGGGGTCTGACCCATTTCCCACGCAGAAAGAAGGAAAGCGTGCAGTTGGCTGCCAGCGTTCACGTCATTCCCAGTGACTGGGAATCACTGTGTTTTGTGACTGTAAACAGCACTGCTGGAAACAGAATGCGAGCCATGGAGCCATGTCTTTGGTTCCCAGTGACTGCCCATGTGCTATAGAGCGATGCAAAACCCTGACAAACTCGAGATACTTCTCAGGGGCCGGGAGGGCAGGGTCAGGACTGCAAACCATCAGTTAGCTCGAGTTACCTTGGGGTGAACACAGCGGTCACAGCACTGCCAGCGAGGGCACTGGGGCACACAGGGATGGGTTCTGAAGTTCAGTGGGTTAAGGCAATTTTATTTATTTTGTACCACAGATCGAATGGTTAAAGCAAATATTAATCCCAAGCTGGACCCGTGATTCGTGGAACTGTTGTGAAGAAGGACGTGTGTGTGTGTGTGTGTGTGTGTGTGCGCACGTGCGCATGTGTGCTCACAATACTCCTTGCCCCTTCCTCTCTTTGCACCTCTGAAGCTGGGTTTGAAAGGTGAGGAAAGGATCAGGGAACCGTGCTGTCCTGACAGTCAGGTCCCCTCTCTGTAAAGGCCTCCTCTCTCGGGGTCTCTTCATCGATTGCACTGTTATCTGGGGCACTGGGGGTTCTGCTCAGGCCCCACTCCCAGGTTCCCCGCACTGTGCTGGTCAATGCCTGGGGGTCCAGGGGTGCTGAGTCTGCTCCCCGCCCAGCCCTCCAACATCCTCACCTCCCAGCCACTGCAGAGGGGGTGGTGAGCGCTGCGCCTGCTTCCCGCATTGCCCAGAGGGCTGCTCCAGCCAGACCTGGCCCTGCAGGTGCTCCAGATGGAAAGTTGGGGTCCGTTTTTATGTGCACACAGACTGCTGAACTCTGGTAGCGGGGGGTGGTCCCAGACCTGTCGCTCTCAGAAGCTTTCTTGCTTCCCCTGTAGCAGTGGCAGGTCCCTGCATCCTGCCAGCAGCCAGCAAGGGAGTGGGCCGCAGCTCCTGTCTGCAGCGAGGACTTGGTTTTGTGTCTGAGTTGTCCCTCAGCTCTCAGTGGCTTACACCTTCCCCTGCACCCCATCCCTAGCTGAAAACATGTAAGGGGGAAAGGCATTTACCGCGTGTAACCTGGCGAACACACTGGGACGTGTTTCCTGTGTCCCCCTGGTCTCCCCAGGGCTGACTCGGAGCTGTGAGCGCTGCCACCCTCCAACATCCAGAGAGGGTCAGAACCCACAGTGCCAGCCTGGGAAAACTTCAAACATCCAAATATCTTTCCACCAGATGCATGCCACTCTCATGCCATCAGAAAGCCAGAAACTCCTCCGTCAGCTCATTATAAATTGGGGACCATCTGTAGTGGCCCAGGGCAGCACCCCACACCACATACTTCCCCTCTAGATATTCCTGCACTCACATCCCCAGGATAATGAGTGAAATCTGTGGAACCCTTCTCAGAACAATGTTCTTATATTTATAAAATAAACTATACAGGACATTCCTGTCACTGATATCCGGTGACAGGAATCATTTTACTATTTGTACTCTTAATTACAATGCTTTTTCAAACCACTTCATCAAGATATGATTGGCATACAAAAGGCTGTACACAGGTAATAGATACACTTTCTGCATTTGGCAATAATTACACAGCCACGAAATCATCGCCACAGTCTGTGCCGTAATTATATCTATCACCTTCCGAAGTTTCCTTCTGTCCTATTGTTTATTCATTCCATTATTTGTTGATGCATTAGAACACTTAGCAGAAGAGAAGCCTCCTAGCAAATGTTTAAGTATGCAGTAGAGTCTTGTTAACCATAGACACTGCACCGTTTGACAGAGCTCTAGAATTTTCCTTGCACCCACACCTTCTGTTCTTCTATCTCTTAGCCTTGGGCAGCCATGCATCCCACTCCACTTCTGTGTGTTTCACAATTTTAGGTCCCTCGTATGAGTGGGATCACGGCTCATTCATTCCTCTGTTCCTGGCTTATTCCACTTAAATGCTGCTTCGTTCACACATTATGTAACAAGATCTAGCAGTAATTTCTATGTAAGGATGAATCTAAGCGAGACTAAGATATCTTCAACAACTGTATGTGATGCCAAAATGCCTGTGGTTTTTATAGGTGACAAACATACCACTGTTGCTAGTATGTCTATCATTTGTTGACTGCATTTGTAGTTGAAGGCAATGCTGAATTTCAGCTAAGGCATAGTGAAAATAAGGACAAAAAGTCTTTCTCATTCTGGTTCAGGGACACCCTGAATCCCATCCACAACCCCTTGGAGATGGTCGAAGGAGACTTGCCCTGGAGCAAGTAACCCTAACTCTAGTCCCAGACTGAGGGTTACCTGCCCTGGGGGGCCCTCCATGTCCTTTCTGGCCGCTGCTGATATATAGGTCAGTGTGGGTGGAGGGCAGGTGGCTGCAGGGCCGGCTTGGTGACCTGTCGGTGAGGGCAGTTGGGTCACCTTGTAACTCCTGTGGGAGTGGAAAGCAGCTGATGCCAACTGTCTTCAGCCTTAGGGTACACACCTCAGATGACAGGGCAGGTCTAGGAAATGACCAGGTGCTGTAAAATCTGTTTATGTTCCGCGTTTGTGATAACAGCCCAGAATTGATAGCCAAGAAACTGTCAATCAGTGGTGATCATTAACTCTGGGGTGTGGAATAGGGGCTGGAGGAGGAAAGGGAAATAGCTTTTCATGCTAAACTCTTTTGTTTCTTGGGGGGAAAAGTTAAGAACAAACACACCTTGTTTACATGATGAGAAAACAAGTTTTAAAGAGACCTTTAAAAGTTTTTCTAAAGGAAACAAATGTGATTTAAACTGGTCTGGGGTAAAAAAGGGCTTTCTAAGCATTACAATCATAAAGAAAGGATAGAGGGATATTGACAGATTTGATTACCCAAAAAGACAAATTTAAACACAATAAAATCACAGACAAAACTAAAAGAAAAATAACAAACTTGAAGAAATATTTGCAACAAAAAAATCAAAGAAAATGGTCATATGCATATTAATGGTCATATTATGAAGGAATCTCATAAATCAGTAAGAAGAAAAAGTAGTAAGATGCTACAAACAGCTGTTTTAGACTTTTCAATTTTCTTATTTCTGCCCTAATTTCAACAGCCTACGTCACAGGAAAAAGTGAGCAACCAAAGAGAAACAGAGGGAAAGCCCAACATATGGGTTAAACGACAGGAATCAGCCATGTCTGAGGCTGTGTCCGCACCACCTCTGTTCCCGGTTCAGCCCAAGGTTTGTTACCAGCCACAGGGGCCTTACGCCCCCCGGAGCATCCTCCAGGAACGGGGACCTGAACTTCTCCGCTGAGATGAAAATGACTTTCCTGGGAAATGAAATGCTGTGCACATTTGCTCTCGGCCTCCTGGAGTAGCGCCGTGCCACATGGAAAAGAGCTCTGGGCTTGAAGACCACAGAAACCTGGCTCTAAGTCCTAGCCCAGCTGCCCTCGCTGACCAGTGCAACTCGAGCAAGTCCCGTGTGTAAGCCTTGTCCATCTGCCAAACAGGAACAACATCTGCCTCACAGCCCGATGGGAAGGTTGAGAAATGAACTGTGAGATCCTTGCTTCACACTGTGCACCCCATGCAAAAATGATCCCAGAACCACTTTTAAACAAGTAAGGCATTAAAACGTTTAGAAATGTAGGGCAACATGCTTACAACTTTGAAATACTAAAGAACTTCTCAAACAGGCCCCCAAAGGACATATGATAAAAGAAAATATGCAGAAATTGGACTAGATCAAAGTCAAACTCTTCAGTATAATAACAGAAATCTCAGAAAAAGTAAAAAGATAAACTAGATATTTGTAATATAAAAAAAAGCAAACAAAGCCAGGATACAAGTCAATATTAAAAAATTGATAGCTTGTCTATAAGCCAATAATGAATTAGCTGAGAAATCCTGAAAACAATACCACTTACAGTAGCTTCAAAAAATACCTAACACAAAATGTGGAAGATTCCAACACTGATGAAAGAAATGAAGACTTTCCTGGATCAGCAGAATTAATACTGCTAACACGGCCTCATAACCAAAAGCAACCTGCAGATTCAGTGCAAGTTCCATCAAAATTCCAATGATAATCTTCACAGAACTAGAAAAAATAATCTTAAATTCATATGGAAACAGACAAGAGCCAAAGCCAAACCCCCAATAGCCAAAGCAATTCTAAGCAAAAAGTGCAAGACCAAGGACCTCGCAATACTACATTTTAAAGTATACCTCAAAACCAGCATGGCGCGTGGTACTAGCCTGAAAAAAGACACACAGACCAATGGCATAGAAGAGAGGACACAGAAACAAACCCACCCAGCTACAGCCATCTGACTCATGACAAAGGAGCTAAAACATATGTTGGAGAAAAGACAGCGTCTTTTAACAAATGGTACTTGGAAAACTGGATATTCTTACGTAAAACATTGAAACCAGACCCCTATATCTCATCCTGCACAAAACTCAATTCAAATGGATCAAAGGCATCGAGATAAGACCTGAAACTGTAGCAGGCCTTGGTGTCGCATGTCTATAATCGCAGAACTCTGAGAGACTGAGGCAGGAGGGTCACAAGTTTGAGCCCAGCCCAGGAAATTCAGTAATTCACAAGATCCTATCTCAAAGTAAAAAATGAAAAGGGCTAAGGTTACAGCTCAGTGGAAAGGCCTTGGGTTCGATCCCCAAGTCTGCCAAAAACCAAAAACAAACAAACAACAACAACAAAATTGAAAGAAAACAGGAGAACTTGAAGCCATAGGCACAGGCAGAGACTTCCTGGACAGGACTCCAAATGCACCGGAAATACAGCGTCAATCAGGAAGTGGACGGCCTGCCACTTCAATGCCTCTGCTCAGCAAAGATAACAACCAAGACAGTGGAGAGACAACCTGAAGAATGTCAGAAAATCATTGCCAGCCACTCTTCTGAGAGACTGATAGCTAGACTACATAAAGAACTCAACACAAAATGTCAAATAGCCCAAGCAACAAATAGCCCTGAACAGACAAACATTTCCAAAGGAAAAAATACAAATGGCCAATAAGTATATGAGTGTTCATCTTTAGCCACTAGGGCAGTGGTGGTGAACCTATTTCTGTTCTTGTCACTGCAAGTGCTAAAAGGTTCATCATTACTGCACCAGGAAATAAAAATCAAAACTACATTGAGAACTTAGTGACTTAAAGAGATCCTGCCACATGAGGTCTTATAGTAACCATTGTTCATTTTCTGTTACTTGGTTCAGAATGCCTTGTAATAGTTTCATTCTCTTGAATGCTTTTATTCTATTTTGTTATGTTTGATATTATGTTTGTGAAGCTATGCTCAACTATTTCAAAGAAAGAGACATTATGGTAGCTACTGTTGATATCCAATTGTCTTATTGTGAAGTGCTGTGTTGCTTGTATTGTTTTGTTCTGATCTGCGTTGTTCTGTCCTCTTTTGTTTTATTCTCTGTAAAATAAAATTTAAAAAAAAGAGATCCTGCCTTACAATAATTATTAATCAATTAATTTTTTTAAAAACTACATTGAGATTCCTTCTCACCTCAGTCAGAATAGTGATCACCAAGCATGCAAAAATTAATAAATAGTGGTAAGGACGTGGAATGGGGGGAAGGAATCCTTCTACACTGTTGGTAGGAATATAAATTATAAAAATGAACATGAAAATTTCTAAAAAAACTGAAAACAGAACCATCATATGACCCAGCTTATACCAATCCTTGGGATATACCCAAAGGAATTAAAATCAGCACACTTCGGGGATATCTGCATATCCATGTTTGTGGTGGCATAACTCACAACAGCCAAAATATGGACCAGCCTAGGTGCCTATCAACAGATGAATGGATAAAGCAAATGTGGTATGGATACGCAATGGGGTAATATTCAGCCATAAGAAAAATAAAACTGTGCCATTTGCAAGAAAATGGAACTGGAGATGATCATATTAACCAGACTAAGCCACCCTTAGAAAGACAAGTATTTTCCCTAATGTGTTGAATCTAAAAAAGATGACATGAAAGTAGAATAGATTTTTACTAGACAAGAAGAAGAGAATAAAGGGGAGGGAAAAGGAGATGGTAGGAGGTGAGGGGAGAATAGATATAATAAAAAATATGTACATGTGAAAATAATAGTGAAACCTGATATTTTATAAAATTAATAGGCACTAATAAGAATCTTTTTTAAAAATAAAGCTTTTATATGGAACATGCTAGAACTCTTAACTTTTTAATGAAATTCCAATAGAAAAATGAGCCAATGATAAGTATAATAATTAACACAAAAAATCAGTGTGGTCAACAAGCACAGAGAAAGATGCACAACTTTACTACAAATGTGGAAGCTCAAATAAATTCTCATTTCACTCTCATAAGACTTTTTAAAAGAAAAAAATCTTTCAAAATCTGATAAAGTGTCAGAGAGGATAGTGGGGGTGTAAGATTTGCATGCGCTAGTGGTGGGAATATAAATTGATTCAACCCCTTAGGAGAAGAATTTGGCAATTATTCAGAAAAGGTAAAAGTGGGCAAAACCTCTGCTCCAACAATTCTTCTGAATAAACATTTGCATGTGTGTGTAAAGAGACAGATAAGAATGTTTACTATACTGCTGCTTTGCAGCAAAACTTAACTGAAACCAGTTCAAATGTTTCTCTGTAGGAAGATAAATAAACTCCTTTATATTCAGGCAGTGGAATACCATACACTTGTTAAGGCAGGTAAACCTGATTTATATTGAGCAAGAAAAAGGAATTACAAGAGCACAATCTTGAGTTGTTGATATGATACCACTTAAATTAATATTTTTGATACTAAAGAAACATTAAGTATTATTGACACTTGCATATTTACACAGGATTTGGATCTTAAATGTCCCCAAAAGGGCTCATGGCTTGGTCACTAACCTGTGGCATTAGTGGGATGCTTTAGGGGTGGGGCTAGTAGAAGGAAGTGATGTCATCAGGGGTGTGGCCTTGAGGGGATATGGGGCCATGAACACTTCCTGTCTCTCTCTTCATTTGCCAGCCGCCATGAGGTGAGCATCTCCTCTGCCACACTCTCCAACCATGATGTCCTATGACACCAAGACCCAAAACAACAGGGCCAAATGACCATAAACTGAAAGCTCTGACACCATATGCCAAAATAAATCTTCCCTCTTTTCAAGTCGATTATCTCAAGTATCCTGTCACAGTGATGGAAAGCTGACTAATACAATATCTGTAATATGAAAGGATAGAAAGTCAGTGTGATATATGCTAATTTCTGATGGAAAGAAAATATAAGGGAATATTACTTACCTTTCCATACTTTTAAAAGACTCCAAAAAATATGAAGTACTAAAAAGAATGTGACCTTTGTTAGCTACATATTAAATCTTAGCTGTTTTTGAAGTTGTCCTCCAAGGATAGGCAAATAAAATATACTTCCTCCTGTGTCCCAGTTATAAAGAGGGTCACTTCTCCCCACCCAGCTCATCAGTTAACAGCAGACTCTGTGCATTGTGGAAAAACACAAAAAGCAATGTCAAACCTCGTGTTATGCCAGTGGTACTCCAACTGGGGGCAACTGGCACTTTTAGGGGACATTTGGCAATATCTGGAGATGTGCTGATTGTTACAACTGGGCCCAAAAATGTGCCACAAAGGACAGAGAACAATGAGCTGGATGGCTTTCACCACCAGGCACTGGTCAGTGTGAAACACAAGGCTAAGGTATGCCTCAGTGTCGGGATGCTTGCCTTGCATGAACAAGCCACTGAATTCTGTCCCTTGCATTGCATTAAGAAAAAATCAAAAGTGTTGTTATTGAAAATTCCTATGTAAACCCCTAGAAAATTAAATACATATCCATTGGGTTGAGTGTAATGTACTGAGCGTGGTTACTCTTCTTTTCTCCTTCTGTTTTTGGTTTTGGTTTTGGTTTTTGCTGTGTTGCGGACCAGACCCAGGGCCTCACACATGCTAAGGACTCTCCCACGATGCACACTCCCAGCCCCTTGACCACCTGTCTGATGAGTCCTTTTTCTAAATTATAAATGAAACCAGCCTTCTTTCAAACTGGGCTGCTCCTGCCCATTTCTCTTCTCTATTATACTCTAACCATTTTAATTAGGAAAAATAGTATGAAATTTTCCCATGGCTGAAATTTTATCAGGCTTACCTCCTAACTCAGTCTAACCCTGACTTTTTCCAAAGCCAAGAGAAACACTACATAGGTTTTTTTTTTTCACCCTTTAAGAAATCATCTCAGCTGACACAGGATGCAGACATCAAATCCACACCATAAAAGCAACTGTTCCTCCATATTCTTAAAGTTCAGTTGACTGAATCACATGTAAAGAGTTCATCCATCATGATGAGATTCAGCTTCACATAAGAAAACTCCTAAGTACATGGCTTAAGTAGTTAAAGTTTATTTCTCTCTCAGTTAAATGAAATCTAGAGATAAGACAACCCAGGGATGATTTGCTTTTTCCACAACATCATTCTCTTTCTCTGTGTGGTCTGTGGTGTGGCCCTCATTCCGACAGTCCAAGATGGCGGCAGAAGCTTCAAGATGGCAGCAGAACATCCCTGTCCAAGTCGGTAGAATGGATGAGACAGGAAAATGCATGCCTTCTCCCTTTTAGAAAGTCTTCCTGGGTTCCTTTTGCCTCAATGGCAAGATTTCATTATCCAGCCTTTCCTAAAGATAAAGTTGGCAAGGAAATACAATCGACCCTCAGTGTACACATGAGATTGACTGTGGAACACCTGTGGGTCACAAAGTCCTGAGAAATGCTCAAGTCTCCCATATACAATGGCATTGCATTTACACAAACTACACACATCCTCACATGTACTTTGCGTCATCTCTAGATTACTTATAATACTTAAAACATTGTAAATGCTATGTAAAGAGTTGTCATATTGTGTTGCTTGGGGAGTAATGACAGCAAGCTGTGCATATTCAGTGCAGATGGAATTTTTTTAAAAAGTCTTTGCTCCACAGTATATTAGACCTGCGCTTACTGAACCTCAGATGTGAAGCTGTGTACACTTTTTTTTTAACAGAAGAGCAATGAGCCCGTTAAAAATCAGAATTATTTTACCAAAGAACAGAGGATTGATTTGGAAAGCACCCTGGATTTTCTACTGTAGTCTGACCCTTTGGCTGCCCAAGTACCCCATGAATACTCTTACTCCTTTGTAGACCCAAGCATATCTGTCTGGAGAAGGGTCAACGCTGAAGTCCATCCAGCTATCAAATCTCACTCAAACTCCAGAATCTCTTAATCATATGGAGTCATCTCCACCACATCCACAGATGACTCCATTTAGTCTGATAATTTGTACAGCAAAAAGCAAGCATTCAATGCAATTGCTAGACTAGGAGCAGAATAACTGCAGTAAAATTCACACCCAGCTGGGCATAGTACTGTGTACCTGTTCTACCAACTCAAGAGACAGACAGGAAAATCACTTAATCCCATGAGTTCAGTGCCACCCCAGGCAACACAGCAAGACCTCATCTCTTTGAAAAACAAGTGAAAAGAAATGTTTGTACTAGAAAAAGGAAGGCATGGAAAAAAGATCAAACAATCGAACAATGAAAACACAAACTTGTAATCTGAACAACTACTTTGAAGATAACAATATGCAATATGTTAACTAGCATTAATCTCCTATTAGTTTGCTTTGAAGTTCCATATCATTGATTTTATTCTTCTGTTTTTAAAACTTAAAAAAAAAACAGAGTTCAAAAAAAAGAAAGGAAGGAGGAAAAACAGTGTAGGGATTGGTCCCTCGCAATACTAAAATCCTGCAGGACAGGAATGGCAAAGACTCCCTTTGCTGGAGGAGGATATATGCCTTGATTGGCCCCTCTGGCTACTGCCTTGGAGAAACTCTCTTGTCCTTGTCCTCTGGCTTTGCCCTCTGGGAGATTCTTCCTTGAGAAGGAAAATGGTCAAACCATGAGTTTAGAAAACACGGTTATTTTTGATGCTGTACAGTTTCCACAGTCAACTTCTTGCTTCTGTAGGTATAGGTTCTCAAGGATTCTTTTGCGAGCTGAATAATGAGAAGCTTTTACAGAGCAAACCTAAGATTTCTGTCCAAATATAGTAAGTGTCCATCCATTCTATTTGTCTCTAGACAGTTCCAGGCATGAGTTACTACAGCCTAATACCATGTCCAGAAATACTCTTTAAGCCTGATGGCTCTGATCTTGTATTTATTGCTCTTTATACTCTGCCCATCCTCTCAAATTAATGCTGGTGACCTTGAAACACTCTGAAACACAAAGAGAAAATGCTGGGTAGGATGACAACATCCTCAATCTGATGTTTGTGACTGGGCTTGTTTCCATGGTCTGGAAGCAACTTCCAGGGAAGATATGTGGGAAGGCCTGGGGGGGGGGTCACATCTTCGGCTCTGCCAGATATGGATGCAATTACAGTCACATCTTACTACTTCTCTCATCTTGAGTAGAGAAGTAGTTGGGTTTTTCACCCCTGCAAGACTCCTAGTTCCCGGACTTACCGTAACTTTAGCTCACAGGCAGAGACTTTCCCTTACAAAGCTGTGTTTACTTCCATCTTGGCTGATGGCTGGGATAGCTGAAGCTCCAGCTCATGTCTCTGTGGTGGCACTAAACTAGAATCTGCAAGAAGCAATCAAAACCTTTGTT
Source organism: Hydrochoerus hydrochaeris (assembly GCA_004027455.1). Taxonomy (NCBI): domain Eukaryota; kingdom Metazoa; phylum Chordata; class Mammalia; order Rodentia; family Hydrochaeridae; genus Hydrochoerus; species Hydrochoerus hydrochaeris. The sequence goes on from PVLA01004711.1 coordinate 26,892, forward strand.
ATCTCTAGCCCTGCCTGCACCCTCAGTTTGCATTTCACTTGGACATCCAGCCACTACATCACTGTTCCAAGTCTGACGAAATTGGATTTTATCATACAATAATACATATCTGTACAGTATGGGATAGATATAATCTAACTCCCAGGTATCAAATTTCATATTGGATAAGGTTTAGCTGCTTGAAACAAGCAAATGAAAAATAATAGTTGTTTAAACAAAGAATAAAGTGCCAACCCCACAAATAATAACTTGTCAAAAATGATAAATGCATTATGTTAGATTTCTGTTAACTTTTAGAAGAAACACCTGAGATAACCAAATTCTAAAGAGAAAAGTTACATTTTGGCTCACGGTTTTGAAGGTTTCAGTCCATGGTAGGTTGCCCATGGCTTTTGGGCCTGTAGTAAGACAATATATTATGGAAAGAATTTTTAGGTGTGTACCTTGTGGACAGGAAGTGAAAAAGCAAGGAAGAGTCTGGGGTCCCACTGTCCACCTCCAGAGCACACCCCTAGTGACCTAAAGACCCCCACTAGGACCTGCTTCTTAAAGTTTCCACCAAGCGTTGTCAACAAGTCTTCAACACACGGGCCTTAGAAGGACACCTAAGGTCCAATCTATAGCATGTGTGTTTGTTTATTGTGACCGTTCCCAGATATAACTGACACCAGAGAGTTTGGGGCTGAGACAAAACACCTAGGGCTGAGTGTGATAACAGCTCCTTTTCCAAGATGACTCATGAACCTTGTCTCAAGTTGGAACAGAATGTAAGATGCTGTGTCTCATCAGAAGAGATCTAATGATCTCATAAAAGTCACTGGTCCTGAATGAGAAGCTTACAGGAAGCTGTCAAGTAGGGAGAGAATGCTTCATCACTACTGAGCAGGATAAACATCAGGGGGGCCCAGAAGAAGGACCTGGAGGCCAAGTTCTCCAGCTGAGGACCATCATCTGAGGATCTATCGTAGGACTGTAAACAGAGACACTCATTGAAATCAAAAAGAAATCTGAAGTCCTACTTCAACAATCATTAGCACCAACATTTTTAACACTGTATGTCAGGCAATGTACTAAATTATTATTATTATTTTTTTGCAATACATAATAGTATGTTCATTTGGGGGAACTGGTACATGCATGTAACATATCTTGAACATTTTTGATCCCTTGACCACAATTTTCTGTATACTCCCCTTCCCATGAACTCCTTCATCGCCTAAGATCTGCCTTCTTGTTCCCTATCATCCCTCCTTTGATGCATCATTTATTTATTTATCCTTTAACTTTCTCAGATGAGAGAAACCATGTGATAGCTAACTGTCTCTTCCCAACTTATTTCACTTAACATTATGGTCTCAAGATCCATCCATTTGCCAGCAAATGAAATAATTTCATTCTTTTAATGGCTGATATTCCATTGTGTATAGGCACAACATTTTCTTGAGCCATTCATCTGTTGATAAATGCTTTATGCATTTTAATCTCCACAGTCTTATGAGGCAGACACTGCTATGACCGCTATTTTATAGGTAAGGAAACTGAGGAATAAAGAGATTAAATAGTTTACCTAAAATCATAACAAACTGTTGAACCAGAACTTCAGTGCAGGTTTCTCAGAAGCCAAAGCTAGTCTTCCAACCATAGCAGCACATTGTTCAGATGATTGACTTGGGGTTTCATTTTCTCTTCAGAGGAATAGTTCCCATTCACATTAAGCATTCATTACAAGACAGTTACCCAGAAACCGCACAGCAAATCTGGTTTCACCATGAGGAAAGTCACTTCAGTGGCACCTTCACAGCTGGTATTTTCAAGCCACATATTATGGTCTTTATGAGCAGAAAGCAGGGAGAAAGGAAGACAAAAGCATTTGGGGAAACTGACCAAGGACAGTTTGAAGCCCTCTCACCTTTTTCTCAGAAAATCTGCTGCTTCCTTCCATTCTTTCTTCTTTTATTAAAGACTGAGCATCCATTCCGTGTGCGGTACTTTTGACAGCAAATGTCATGATGCCCACCTGTCCTCTCACAGAGCAGAGCACCCAGTGCTGGCGGCGGGAGGGGGGGGCCTGTGTGCCTGCACCAGAGCAATGCTGCACCCATCTGTTGGGTAGTGGAGTGAAAAGGCTTCCTGAGAGCCCCTGAGCCAAGACCTGGAAGGGGAAAAGACACTGGCCTAGCAGACACAGTGTGCAGGAGCCTGAGCAAGTCAAAGCCTGCGATCAGGAACCACTGGGTTTCACTACCTTTGGGAGCCCATGGCAGGGAGGTGGCCAGCATCATCCTGAAGGTCAAGTCATGAAAGTGTATGTGTGCTGCATCCAGCAAAAATGATACACAGACCAGCGGAGCAGAACTGAGGATACAGCACTGCCCCTACCCATTCAGCTATTTGATCTTGGACAAAGGAGCCAAAAGGATGTGTCAGAGGAGAGACAGCCCATTCAGCAGGTGTGCTGGGAAAGCTGGTTATCTGTGTGCAGAAGATTGGAACTGGACCCTTATCTCTCACCACGTACTGAATTGAAATCAAAATGCATCCAAGAGCTAAGCATCAAAACAGAACCCTTAAACCTACTGGAAGATAAAATAGGTAATGTACTAGAAGACATAGGTGTAGGAGAGGGTTTTCTAAACAGTGCCTCTGTTGCACAAGAAATAACAGCAAGAATTAAGCAATAGGGTCAGGGATTTAGCTCAGCAGCATAAGCCACTGCCTAGCAAGTGCAAGGTCCTGAGTTCAATTCCTGGTACAAAGAAAAAAAAGAAAAAACTAAAAAGGAACTAACAAATAGGATTATATTAGAGTAAAAAGATTCTGTACAGCAAAAGAATCCATCACACCAGTAGGGTGAATAGACATCCCACAGAATGGGGAAAAAATTTCAACAGCCATTCCTAAGACAGAAGACTAACATCTAGAATATGCAAAGAAAACTCAAAAAAAATTAAACCATCTAAAATTAAAGATCCAGTCAAGAAATGGGCAAGATGACTGAATAGACACCTCACAGAGGAAGAAACACAAATGGTCAGCAAATACATGGAAAAGTGCTGAGCATCTCTCTGACCACTGGAGAAATGCAAATCAAAAGATCGCTAAGATTCCATCTTACTCCAGAAACAATGGCAGCTCTTAAGGAATCAAAGAATAAAAAATGCTGGCCAGGCTGTGGTGCTAAAGGATCCCTCCTTCACTGCTGACAGGGATGTAAGCTAATACAACCATTATGGACATCAGGATGGGGATTTCTCAAAAACTAAAGTTAGAAATTCCATATGACCCAGCGACATCCCTGCTAAGTATCTTCCCCAACCGGCTCAAGTGATCATACACAGCGATACACACGTCCCTACACCTACAGCACCACAGCTCACAGGACCTGAGTCCTGAGAACAGCCTGTACACCCATCACAGATGACTGGATTAAGAAGACATTGCATCTGTCTATAATGGAATACTACTCGGCCACAAAGAATGACACCTTTGAGACACTTGTAGGAAAATGGATGCATCTGGAAAATATAAGGTTGAGTGAAGTAAACCAGACACACAAGCTTCAATACCACATGGTGTCTCTCACTTGGGTGAGGCACAGGACGAACAATGATGATAAAAAAGGAGGGATAGCATGGGACTAAGAGATGGATCTTTTCAATAAGGAAGTGATCCAAGGGGGAAAGTGCAAAGGATGCAGAGGAAAGGGAGAGGAAATAAGTAAGATAAAGATGCGCCCTGCGCAGACACCTAATAACCTCGATTAATGCAAACACTAGATGCGTTAACATCAGCCAAGATTAATAATATCAGCGGGAATGAAAACTGGGATAGAAGAGCGGGAGAAGGAGAGGGGAGGGAAGGGAAGGGGATTAAAAAAAGAAAAAGAGGAAAGCTGCAGTGTGGACACACAATCTTCCCCAAGGTGACTGTAAACCGCCCGAATTGCAAACATACACTAATAATATTAAAAATAATAAAGAAAGTTTATGGTACCAGGAATCAAACTCAGGACCTTGCGCTTAGGCAGTGCCGCTGAGCTAAATCCCTGCCCCCAATAATAATTTTCAAAGCACAATAAAAACGAAATAAAGTTAAAGTTAAAAAAAAAAAAAAAAAAGGATGGACCTTACCCAAAGGAGCACGGAAGGGGAAAGGCCGTCACACTGGGCTTTGGAAAGTCCATTCAAGCAGCGCAGTGGAGGGGATGTTTCCAAAGATGGCTCTGAAGGGGGGATTCCAGGGAGGGGTCGTCGAGGTGACACAGGCTGGAGATGCAGCTGGAGATACCGGTGGCCCGAAGTGACAGGAGGGGACAGACAGGGCCTCCAGGGAAGATGGGCTGAGCGAGCTCTGCATGGTCATCAGTGCGGTGGGTGAGGAGGGGGATGTTCAGGCGTCTCAGCTGGAATATCAGGCAGAGAGCAGCTGTGGGACAGGTGTGCAGCGAGCTGAGGTCCCAGGAGTGCAGAAGAAGAAGGTGTGGAGCTGTGGGCAGGTAGAGCCGGGGTGGGGGGTGAGCTGACCCCGGGGGTTTCAGCCTTCCCATCCCTGTCCCTGTCCCTGTCCCTGTCCCTTGGGCCACTCACACCGGCAGCGTCTTCCCGTGGTACCTCCCCAAGTCTCCTCCTGTGGTCTTGCCTCCTGCTCGGGACAGTTGTCCCCACCGCATCCCAAATTAGTTCTCAGTCCTTTTCACTCTGGGTCCCTCTCCTAGCTACTCTGGAAAACAATTTAATGCTAAAACCTCGCAGGCGTTAATGGATTATTTCATAAAATATTTCTGAATCTTCATGGAAAGGAATCAATAGAATTCGAATGCAGAGAAAACAGAAATTAGCCAGGCATGGTGGTCCACATCTACAAAGTGCTCCTAGCACTTGGAAGACTGAGGCAGGATGAGCTGAGAGTTTCCAAGGCCAAACTGAGCTATGCAGTGAGTTTGAGGCCAGCATTAAGTACATGGTGAGATCTTAAAAAAAAAAAAAAAATCAAGAGAAATCTGTGGATTTTACTATTTTTTAATCTATTTTGCCTGTGCAGTTATTATGGAGGTGAATGAGCCCTCGAGCCCCCACGTATGCCACTGTAGCCCCATTGAGGTAGGGTTAGGGTCTTGCTTGGAAAGGGCAGGTAGGAATTGGTTTTCCAAGTCTTACTCCTTTTTATCTTAGAGAACCAGCTCCGACACTAAGTGCATTTATTTATCTGTGGTGACAAACAGCTCAAACCGTGGCTCCTTTCATGAGGGATGTAAGCAAAGCAGAATCGGGATGCATGTCTGTTGCTGGCTGGGATGCAATTCCCCAAGTGAGGCCTGGTATGGGTGGCAGGCAGTAAACTGCGCTTTGCAAATTACATGCCAGTGCCCCAGGGAGGCTTTCCCACAGGCGTCATTAGGGCTGTGTTCCCATGGCAGGACACTGCTTGTCACCCTGTGCTGTAACTCTTTTGTTTACTGTTCTTTTTCCTCCGATGCTGTAAGTTCCAAGAGGAGAAGTGTGGTAACTCATCCATCTAAATGCTGCCTCTAGCAACAATCTCTGTTGAACAAATGAATAAAGGAATAAATGAATGGCACTGCAGAGAAAGATGCCACTCACTCACAGCGTGTGTCAGAGAGAATCTTGACACACCAAGTCGCCCAGTGATACTTTCCAAGCAACACAAGAGACCTACTGCTCTGTCTTCTACCTGGGAAAAAGCAAAGCAATGTTTATTAATAACAGACCATGTGTTACATGTCTACTTGGCTTCTGGTGGCAGGAATTCTGAGGAAACGAAAATGGAAACTGGTACTAATAGGGGTAAGCAGTAAAATGGAGGGTGTAACTGAGTTTGATGACCTCAAGAGATGCCAGGGAAGTGGTAAAAACCAAGGGGATGAACTGACATGGGGTGGGGGGCCAGGAAAGGAAGATACGTGGTTGGACAGAAGGACTGAATGAGAAAGACAGAGAAATTTAATTTTAATTTTAAAAAGTGAAGATAGAAAATTTTGGCAAGCTAAAACTCAAAAAGATGCCTGGTGTGGTGGTGTATGCCTGTAATCCCAGCACTCAGGAGGCTGAAGCAGGAGGATCCTTGCAAGTTTGATGTCAGCCTGGCCTACAAAGTGAACTCGAGGCCAGCCTGGACTGCATAGCAAGACTATCTCAAAAAAAAAAAAAACTGAAAAAGAAAGAGAAAAGGGTTTAAAACGTTGGAATGTACAGAAAGCCAAGAATTACACATCCCTACGATTAAACATCTCTAAGGCTTCTACAGTCTTATTCCCTCTGCTATTCAATATTTTCTTAAAATTCTTCTTTTTCTAGAAGTCTTTAACAGCTTAAAAGAAAATCGTGTGTGTGTGTGTGTGTGTGTATGTGTGTGTCTAGAGCAATCTGCCCCTGACTATGCCCCCTAGCCTAGAAAACATCTTAACTCCCATAATAGAAATGTGAAACTAGAAAAATCTCAGTGATTGTCATACTTTTCATTTACCACATGAGAAGTTGAGGGCCAGAGGGTGGAGGTTTCTTCCCTGTAGATGCATTGTCAGATCTTTCAGGACCTGACCCAAAAATCATAGCACCTATATTTTTAGAACAATGTATCTATTCAATAGATACTTGCTTCCTGCCCCCCCCTTCTCCAGACAGATGACTGTCACTGAAACTGAGAAAAACAAGTCATTTTTAAAACAAAACTATAAACATTTCTATGAGAAAGAATAAGCAATGGGCTTAGGAGGAGCAGAAGCTGTCCTTGGATTATTGCTGTACTTCCATGATCTAGCCCAGGCACAAAGTGGTCTTCATTAGAGTTTTACTGGATGAGAGAGTAATGGGTGGATGGATGGATAGATGGATGGATGGATGGATGGATGGATGGATGGATGGATGCATGGATGGATGGATGCATGGATGGATGGATGGTTAAGTAGGTGGGTGGGTAGAAGGATAAATGGATGGATGGATGAATGGATGGATGGATGGATGGATGGATGGATGGATAGATGGATGGATAGTTAACTAGGTGGGTGGGTGTGCTGTATTATGGTTGCCATCATTATCTAGATATTTATCGAATGGACTATATGTTTGAACTATATGAATGGACTTTATCGAATGGACTATGTATTTTCTGGTTCTAAGAGGAATCTGAATTCAACTTGCACATATGTATGGGCAAAGATCCCAGATTGTTTCAAAGAATGCTCAGTAAATATTGATCTAATAAGTAAATGAGACCTGTGACATTCTTAAATAAGTTATAATCTTACTGAAAACGTAAGACGTGGACACCAGTAGAAACGATTCACAATCCAGGGGAATTACGTGCTAAATGCCAGCAGTGTGGGCTACGTACGAGTAGGGGCTCTGGGTGGGGAGCGCCCAGATGGGCTGAGTGGGCAAGGCCGTGGGTGAGGCAGAGGCCCGAGGAGGCGCGCCTTCGGAACGGTGTGAAGGAGAGCAGGAGGGAAGGATTTCCGCTGGTCATCCTTGGAGGAGCTGCGTTTTCTTTGGAGAACTTCTGGCAGTTTTTCTCAGAAGAGCCGTGGCTCTTTGCTTTCTCTGGGAGAGCCTCAACCCTCGTCTTCATCTTGGCTTCCAGTGCAGAGCCCTCGGGCTTCTGGCTGTCCTTCTGCCCTTTGGCACAGTCAGCTTCCAGCACCGCCCTTGGGCCTTTCCAGCGCGGATGCTTCGGTCTCCCGTGGCGGCTCCTTCAGCCTCCGGACTCAGCCGTGCACGGGACACTGCTGTGGGCGCCCATCCTTCCACTGGATCCTCTGGGTCTCGGCACACAAACAGTCATCTGCACTCTTCCACATCTGACTTCAGTAAGCACTGACTAACACAGGCTCTATGGTTTCTTTTCTAAACTGTGTCCTTCTTAGAGCGAAAAGGGACTTAGGGATACAAGACAGTAGGAGCCAGCTGCACCATATGTTCAAGGTAGGCAAAGGGAGTTTCGAAGAAAGTGTGAAAAATTCCATTTGTTTGGGGAGCCTGTGGGCCTTGTACATGCTGTTTCCATCTGGGGTCTGGGACATTTTCTTCTCATTCCAATTACAATTCAGTCTTCTTAAGAGTAATGAATGTGAAGGATTGAATTGAGTATAACCACTATGCATAAATATTAAAGGCCAGAAAAGAACTGAAGGGATTCTAATCTGTGCTGTGAGTTTGTAGGCATGAGTTTATCACATTAAAAAAAAAAAAAACATACTTTTCTAGATTTCTTAATTCCAGATATTTGTCTTTGGCAAATGCTTTTTTTTAAATTTTTCATTTTATTCTTATATGTTTTTAGTACGTAATGATTACAATCATTGTGGGGAGTTGATACATGTACATTATACATCTTAATTCTCTTAATTCCCTTTTTCTCCTCTCTCTCCATGTAGTAGTTCCTTTTGGCAAATGATCAATCTCTGTATTTCCTAATATATAGTGTTATTTTTCTCTTTAATTTATTTATGTTTTATATGCAATAGTTAAGCTTGTGTGTCTGATTTTTTTTTTCACTTAACATTATGGTCTCGAGGTGCATCCATTTTCCTACGAATTACTCACATTTGTCATTCTTTTTACAGATTAGTACTCCATCCTATGTAAAAATCACATTTCCTGTGCCCATTCATCTGTTGATGGGCATAGAGCTCTTTCCAAGATTTAGCTCTTATAAACTGTGCCACCATAAACATGAAGGATTACTGACATATGATGTCTTTAAGTCTTTTGGGGAAATACCTAGAAAATTTAACAGCTGAATTGAATTTAATTTATAGTTTTAGGTTTTTGAGGAATCTCCATACTGATTTCCACAGTGGTTACACTAGTTCACTTTCCCACTAACAATGTAGTAGGATTCTTTGTTTTTCGCTGCAGCATTTGTTATGATTTGAGTTTTCGATGGTAGCCATTGTTTCTGGAGTCATATAGATAGCATTGCATTTCTCTAGCAGCCAGAGATAGTGAACATTTTTCCACCTATTTGTTGATCGGCCACTGGTATTTCTTCTTGACAAAATGTTCTTTGTAACAGTCTAAGGATGGGAGCCCCCAAATTTTTTTTTTTAATGATGGAAACATTGCTAAGCGTAGCCTGCTCTACACTGTGGTCCACGGATGAATGGTGCCCACGTCGCTATCATCTGTCTGTCGAAACACATACACACACCCAGGCCCCACCCCAGACCTGGGAGTGCTAATCGGCCTTTAAACGAGGTCCTCCAGTGATTTGTAGGCACATGCAAGTTTGAGCAGTCTTGGCTTTTACCACATCCATTCATCCAAAACAGTTTAACTTATTAAACATTGAAATATACTGTTTCTCTCTTGCACCTATTTCCTTTATAAAATGTATTCGAACATGAAAAAGAAAAAATAAATGTATTCAAAGTGCATTTCCTTTTGCTTTGAATCCACTTAGGTGTCTAGGGTTTAACAATAACGAGGAGGACCTGGAATTAGGAGAGAGCAGGCAGAGATGTGCGCCCTCTGTTCCCACAAAGGCACCCTCTCTCCAGGGAGGAAGGGAGAAAACAAACTCAAATTAACACGACAGACCGACTACTCCAATGCACCAGCCTAGCTTTTAACTTTATCCGGACCAATCGTGTTTTAAAAATTCTCAAGGAGGAGGCTGGGTAACGACAGAAGGGGAAACAGTATTTGAGAATGCAAAGTATTCCAAGAAGTCTTCTCTTTCATTCACTGTAAACACTTAACAAAAGGCTCATTCGCATAGGAATAAAGTTGAAGAAATATTAACAAGCAATGAGGGTGCCTTGTTCATCTCGCCTGTGCCTGTTTTGCTGGCGCTGGGCCCCGTGTGAACTTGGTAACACTGGGCCAGGCTACAGCTGCATGCCGGCCTACACTGCATCTCTATTTTTGCAGCCTTTAGATGGCTTCTTCGGTCTCCAGCATGTGTTGCTGCACGTGTAACCCAATGACTCAACCCCTGCAGAGTGGAACAACTGTAATGCCTTTGGGGCCATGAGCGCAGGGACAGCAGATCTGTGCAGCAGACTCTTGCCTGTGTTAATATTCACAGCGACTCCTGGGCGGGTGCTCTTGAGAATTCATTATGGCCCCATCACCACCACCCTTCACCCAGGAGGCTGGGAGAAACGGGGATGGAGATTGGGCCCTTTCCTACCTTCCCAAGATAAACGTGGTGAAGGGCCATCAGGGGGCTGCCAGTGCTTTCAAATAAAGGTCTTTTATGGTTCTTTAAAACTCTAAGTCATTCAGTCACAGTCTCTTCCGCCTGCTGGCATGACAATTTTAAAAATTTACATTTCTGAACTGTTACTGTAACAGGCTTTCATCATCACGTTGAAGATTTAAGCACACAGGCAGGGCTGAAATCTGGGTACCACTGACTAAGTGCTCTCCTGGGAATCTCCTGACATAGCCCCCTGCCCTGCCTCCTAGGATTTCACATTCCAGAAAAGATGGGCGAACCCATCTGTGATCCTGAAACGGAACAGACAAAGTATTTCATGTGAAAATTATGAAAGTGTAGCCCTCAAAAAAGGTGTTAGAACCCACTCCCCCTTTTTTGGGCCATTGTTATAAAATGAGGATTTTACCTGTCCTACCTCATTACATGGTAACAGGTGCCTGCAGTTAAAAATCTCTCTCAAGTTAGGGAGGTAGCTCAGAGGTAGAGCACATGCTTAGCATGTGTGAGGCCCTGAGCTCAATACCAAGCGCAATCACACACACACACAACCAAGAATTCATTCATACCCACAATCCAAAATAATGTGTATTTGCTGAATTATCTTCATTTTATCTTACACTGAGAAAATAGGCTCAAAGGAATCTGGTGCTGACTAGACAGGAGCTCCCCGACAGTGCTCACCCACATACATGACAAGCTTTCCATTACCATGACCAAATACCTCAGATCATCACCTTATGAAGAGGAAAGGTTTATTCCGGCCCACACAATGGTCAGAGCTTTTGGACCTGTGGCAAGCACAGCATGAGAAGCATCCACAGCAAAAAAGCTTCTCACCTCATAGTGCAGGGAAGTGAAAGGAAGGGCTTCCCTTCCTGGCCACGCCCCCAGTGACCTCACTTCCTCCCACTGGGCCTCACTTCCTCAAAGTTCCACTGCTCCCCGTGTGCCATAAGTTGGGGATCAATCCTTCAATACATGAGCCTTTGAGAAACACACACCCAAACCATAGCAGTGATCTTCCTGAGAAAACCTTGTCCTATTCCCTGGGGCCTTCAGTAATCAAGGCGCAAACCTGCCCTGATAACACAGAATACCTGCACTCCAGGTTTTCACTAGAAAATTCAATTTTGCGCTGCTCTCCAATCCATTAGCAAAATACTAATTTTTGAGAAACAATATTTACAGAAGGATATGAAAATTCTCCATTCTTCTGGAATTGTAAAATTTACCTTTGGATCAAATCTGCTCATTAGAGCTCTGTATATTCAGATCACAGGCATTTGCCTCCTTGTGGGACTGATTTGACTGAAAGGTACTTACGGGAAGGGGTGTTACTGTGCTTAAGCCTAAGAAATGCATTCTTGTATTTAAAACAGGGATGGACTGATAACCTGCTCTGAGAGAGTGACAGATTCCTCTTTATTCCTCTGTAACTATCCACAGGAGAAATTTCCCTGGGTTTGTAGCGTTTTGCTAAAAAAAAAAAAAAAAAGGTAATTATGAAAAAACTCGATAATTTCATTAACTAGGTTGCAATCTTTCCATTACTGTAACAAAATACCTGAAATAACACTAAAGAGAAAGGTTTATTTTGGGTTGTGGTTTCAGAGATTTGACCTCCATGGTCTGTTGGCAGAATGTCTTGGTGGAGGGGGTGTGGCGGAGAAAATTGCTTAAGGCAGTCACCTGGAAGTAAAGAGGCGAAGGCTGAAGTCCAACTGTGGCTTTCAAAGTCATATCAGCAGTGACTAGAAGATCTCCCACTGGCCACTCTTCTGAAAGGTCCACGGTACCAAGCAGAGGCCCTTTAACGTCAGGGCTTCTGGGGGGTACTTTCGGTCTGAAGCAGAGTGCTGACGTATTTTTCTTTCTGCCCTGGTCACTAGGAAATGTACAGCTAAATTTCTTTAGCAAATGGCTTATATTACTCTATGGGAATCTTATCCTTGGCTTTAATTTTCTTACTGCTTTTTCCCTCTGATAATGTATTTTATCTTTTTGACTGCCTGTATTTTGTAATCTATCATATTTTTAAAAAAATCAGTTGGTGTCAGGTGTGGCAGTGCATGCCTATCATCCCAGCGCTGAGGCAGGAAGATGACAAGTACCAGGTTAGCCTGGACTACAGTGAGATGCTGTCTCAAAAGGAAACAACAATAATAATTACAAAATAAACTGTGGAAGCGGGGCACAGTGGTACACACCTGTAATCCCAGCACTTGGGAGGCTGAGGCAGGAAGATCACTGTGAGTTCAAGGCCAGCCTGAACCATACAGTGAAACCCTGCTTGCAAAAAGACCAAAAATGTTTTTTTTAAATTTTTGAAAAAAAATAAACTGTGAAAAGTTCATAAATTTTACTCAAATTGAGTTTCTGACATCATTTCCCAGTGAAGTTTTGATTCACAGTCTTTAAGTGAGAAATCGGTAGAGCTCAACAATACAGTGCTTGCCCCACACATATGAGGTCATAGGTTCCATGTCCAGCACTGAAGAAAAAAGTCATTAATCCAAGTACTTTTAGCAGTTGGGTCTTGGGGAAGGTGCTGAGCTGTGATTTTTTTTTTCAGAGGCATACTTAAGTTACAAACATAACTAATCACATTCCCTAGTCCTATAAAGTTGACAAATTTTCATTTCAGAAAACCTATTTAGCTCCATAAGATTTCTTAAATTTTCAGCCCAATGCTGAACAATAAAGAACTTGATTGACATTTAATTCTCTGACTCAGTAACACGCAATGAAGTAAAATCTCAATCAGCTGTCTTGTATCAGTTCAATCTTGTGACAATTTGCACAAAGAATAGTTGAAGCTTTCTCTTTGCTTTCTGAGTAAACAAATAAAGAATTTAAATTGTAAGAAGAAATACTTGAATATTAAAGAATGATTTCCCCACAACTTTCATTCATATCTGCATATTAAAATGCTATTCTATTATCCTCATAATGTAGCCTGGCTCTGATTGGTACTTTAATGCACTACTTCTAAACACTGTTTGTTAAATCAATATTTGATTAGTTTCCAGGGAAGTCTATCTTTCAAAGTGATAAATATATTACCCTTGGAAAATATCTTATCAGTTAAGTCATTTGCTAGGGTGCCTGGTCTTTAAAGAAAATTGTTCCAAATCTTGAAACTGCTCAGAAATGTGATCCCCAGTACAGGCTTTGTCTGCCTGCTTCTCTCTTGAAATCACATCTCTATTGAGTTCTGCGATACTGCATTCTCTTTCTTCTCATTCCCTCTCTGATAAAGCTTTCATCTTGTTGAAGATCTGCTGCTGCAGATCTGTCACCGTGGGCATTTCCCAGATTCAGCATTCAGCGTGGCAGCTTGCTTTTGACAGTGCTGGGTATCGAACCCGGGGCCTCCCATCCATAACTAATCCTCATAACACAGCAATGATCACCCTCCACAGATGCCTCTCCTGTGCTGAATATTCACTTGAGTTCTGTCCTTGCATCTCAGATTTCCTACTGGATACTTCCACTGCAACATGTCAGCTATCAGTAATCACTGGTGAATTTGTCCAAGTGGTACCCTGAGACTTAGCGGTAGCAGGATAAATCTCCTATATTGATTGTATACTGCCTGCTACATCAGGTGATTTTAAAAGAACATCTCTTTTTAGCCTCCGAGCCATCTTAGAGAGATGGGTTTTACCACCTTTACCTATTAGGAAACTGGGGGTAAGAAAGGCTAAAAATAATGATGTGAAAAAAATAAAACTTACCCTGGTCTCACACGTAACTTGAAATAATAAAATTTGAATGCAAGACTGTCATTTTAACCTGCCTCCCAAAACTTATATCTAAAATTAAATTGGTTTTCAAATTTTCTCTGTAACAATCTTTTTGTCCTTAGGTGCCTATTTCTGCCTGTGGTGCCCTAATACTCCTAATACAGAAGCTTGAAACTTTAGATCTTTGGCTCTCCTCTCTTCTTTATTACTCTTCATATCAGATCCATCACTAAATCCTGTGATATTGCTTCCTCCTAATTTTCCTCTCTTCCTTCCCTTGGTTCACACACTTAATGTCTCCCATGAGCCCCTGTCCTCTTCCTCTGTCCTTTGCCCCTGTGTACGCCCTTCTTCCCTGGGCTACTGAGGACTGAGCCAGGGCCTTAGCTCTCTGCAGGGCCTAAGGTCCTAAGCCTAACCACCGAGGCTGTGCAATGCCCTTTCCACTTTTATCAGCCACACAGCCGCACATAGGCTGCGCTCCAATCGTCTGCTCTCTCTGTGTGACCTGGAAGAGATGCATGATATCTTCTGAAATTTTGCCTACATTGTCTTTCTTTTGAACTATTCTGCTCCCGTATCTTTCCCTGAAAATAACCAACTCAAGTCCCTATGTTGACTCTTCCATCTTTACCTTCCTCTCAAGTTCACCTGCTTTGTTTACTATGTGCATAACTTGCACAGCACAATTATATGTTGTCTTGTGGTATAATTAAAATTTGCATATGGGGGGTATATTTTGCCTCCTGGCCCACTTTTTAATTCCCATTTTTCCAACATCTTCTGCATCCCTCAGGTATTTAAAATGTGCTATCATGTAATTCATTCTAAAAACAATATAGTATTCAAAGAAAGAAAAAGAAATACTTGCATTGGACAACAGGATAGCATAGACGGCTTTGGAATGAAGAATGTCTTGTTCAAGTCTGATCAGAACACAGGGTTAGTTATATCACAGTCCACGGTGAGGTTCATTAAGGGACCATCTAACCAATCTGTGGCTCCCATGAGTACTGAAAAACAAAGCTACAATCATTGTTTGTCAGTCACTGCTGTACAATCAACTGAAGAGCATCACTGACTTCTTAGGCCCTACATAAGAGCTGATGGTTGGTTTGGGGTACTACTGTACCTGATTGACATGAATAAATGTACAGAATAAAAACCCGTATTATTTTAAATAAGTTTCTTGCTTGTTCCTATTTTGAAAAATGTAATTTTAATGTTGAAATGATTCTGATCTAAACCATTGGATTCACAGACACAGGTCTACCAGAAAATAAGAAAAACTATTATAATGATGAAACAAAATCATAAAACTCCCAGAGTTAGTCTGCATTTTGCAGCTATCTCCTACTGTTGATATGGTTTAAAATTCTTTTATTTGTTTCACAAATAAAAGTAACAGTAAATGACAGGGGATATCAGCTGTACTTTGTTGCTGCTCTGATGCTTTTCCTTAAAAAAAAAGTTGTCCAACTGATGTTGATTGGCACAATAGTTTTGAAAATGTTACACGTACATGTTACCCCAAGTGCTTGGGAATCCTCATCTAACCCAAGCTCTTTGCTTTGAAGTTGGGAATTATTTGATATACAGATTTACCCTAGCATGGCGTCACCTAACCTTTTCTGCTGCAGACTCAATGTGGTAACTCAACTCTACCAATTCTCTATGCATCATCCTTTAAGTGAATGGCTATCTTTTCTACAAAAAAAAGAGGAACATATTTTCCATATAACATCTGAAAAAAAAGCACTATTATGACTTTTATTCATTTATAACCATTTTATACACCAACGAATGGCTTTGTCACTACATGGAAGAAACTGATGGTAGATGAAATATCGTCAAAGGTTTTTTTGGTTTTGTTTCTGTTTCTGTTTCTATTTCTGTTTTTGTTTTTGTTTTGGTACCAGGGATCAAACTCATGACCTTGTGCTTGCCAGGCAGGCATTTATGCTGCTGAGCTAAATCCCCAGCCCCCATCTGTTATTATAAGCAGTTTTTCTGAAGGTTTTAGTTTCTAAAATTTTAATTTTATTTCTCCCATTTCTTTTCAAAGGAAGTTTATTTTTTATTAAAAGTATCTTTGTAAGAAAAGCCAAATTCACCCTTCTTGGGAGCTGGCACAAGCCACGCAGATCCCTGGAGAGGAACAAGCTGAATTCGCCCTTTCTGTGAGTTGGCTGAAGCCATGCAGGGCCTGGTAGGGGTAACAAGACGAATGAGAAGCAATTTGCCCTCCTGCGGGCAAGAACCCCACCACCACCACCGTGTGCCACCCTGTAAGCAACAGGCTGATTCCGAGGACAGGCGGAGTTGATAGCGATCACTGTTGGGCTGACTTTGCAGGCCTGAGGCCAGTGCTCTGGGCATCTATTGAGAGGATAGCAGCACACAACGTAGCAATATGGGGATTTCCTTATGTCTTGTTTTTGAAATCCAATATTGTTCTCACTGTTTAGCTTTGTTCTCTTTTATTGTTTTGTTTTATTCAATGTTCTATTTTGACTGGCTTCATTCTATTTTGCTTGATTTTGTTAGGTCTGATGGGCTGGGCAGCAATTTTGAAGATAACAAGAGGCATTACGGTTACCACAGCTGATTTCCTATTGTCCTGTTTTGAAGTCTTGTATCACTTTCACTGTTTTGTTTTGATTGGATTTATCCTGCTTTATTTTGTTTGGTTTTAGTCTCTTTAAAATACACTTTTATTTTGATTGGTTTTATTCTGTTTAGTTTTGTTTGATTTTATTATGTCTGATGGTATGGACAGCTATTTTAAGAAAACAAAAGACATGATGGTGGCCATTGTTGATTTCCTATCATTTTGTTTTGAAGTCCTATATTGCTTTCATTATTCTGTTGGCTTTATTCTGTTTTGCTTTGTTTGATTTTATTCTCTTTAAAATAAAATTTTTTTAGGGCTGGGGATTTAGCTCAGCGGCATAAGCACCTGCCTTGCAAGTACATGGTCGTGAGTCTCATCCCTGGTACTGATAAATATATATATATATATATATATATATATATATATATACGTGTATATATATATATATATACACGTATATATATATTATCTGTAAAATAAAAATTTTTTAGATGAAGTCAAGATGGCCAATCAGTAAGCAACAAAATACAGAGCCTCCCAGGAGAAACAACTCATATCCCAGAATAAAACACCTTGGAGAGACCCAGAGAGAGGGAGATGGATCCTCTTGACACAAGAAGAAATTAAGACGTAAAAAGCTCATCAGATACATCAGGACTACAACTGAAACAGCTAAAAAATTACGGTACACAACGTTTTTGTTCGCGGCGACCCGCCAAGTTTGCAACAGCCTGAATCTGCGCCAGCCGGCAGAGCCACTCAAACTTGTTCCTGCCACCACTCGCAGGAAGCACAGCAACGCTGAAGTCGGGGGTTGGTGAGCCCAACAGAGAGAGGAGCCAGCAAAGGGACCTTCATTAATCCACAGTCAGTGCTGAGAAAGAGACACCCCCCCCAAGGGAATAATGGGTGACATGTTGGAATAGGGCAAGAGGAGCCTGAACTGGGAGTGACAGTGACTTCAGTTGGTTCCTCCCTCCAAGATTTGTGGGATTTGCTTGGACTGGGCCACGCCCCTGGCCGGGACCCAGTGAGCCATCCCAAATTGATTCCCTGAGCCTAACAAGCACTAGCCAGCCCAGTGGGGAGGGGCAGGCAAAGGCAGCTGCTGCTTACACCTCAGTGACAAGAGCAGGCAGGAGAGGGCAGGGGTCCCTCACCAGCATGCTTCAGAGGAAACGTGGCCAAAAGGGAAGGGGGCTGGAAGCTGCACTGTAACCTGTGTGGAGGAAGCCAGAGCCATGACAGGAGAGAGAGGCAGGAGGAGACCCCAGCCCAGAACCCTGAGAGCCCTGATCCAGGAGAGGGAAAAACAAGGGAGACTGAGGGTGGCAAACAAGCAAGAGTAGACATGGCTTCAGTGGACATTAAGAGATATCTTTGGGACATTGTAGACGAGCTCAAAAATGAAATATTAAGTAAAGCAGGATATGAGTAGAGTAATAAAAGAAATGCTCTCAGGAAGTATGTCTCAGGAAGATACAGATGGAAGAAGGGAGGAACACAAAAAAAGGAGAGAAACATTCGATAAAGAATATAAAGAAAATCTAGAATACATGAAGCAGATTCAAAGAGATTACCAGGAAATTAAAACCTCCATTGAAAGCTGGCAAAACACCTTAAAAGAAACTAAGGATAGACTATCAAAACTTGAAGACATGTTTGCAGTGTGTAATCATGAAAGGAAAGATCTCTTAAAAATAACAAGGAAACAGGCAGTAACAATACAAAGGCTAGAAGATGACAAGAGAATCTACAATTTAAGAATAAGAAATGTGAACAAAGAAGCGGGAATACACACAGGTGAATTACAAAGGCTGTTCACAGAAATAATTAAGGAAAACTTCCCAAGCATGGGAAAAGAAAATGACATTCAGTTATGTGAGGCATACAGAACTCCAGCCCCCTACAACCAAAACAGATCTATACCCAGACATATAATAATCAAGATACCAGAAATTCAATATAAAAACAGAATATTAAAAGCTGTCAGAGAAAAGAAACAAATTACCTATAAAGGTAAACCCATCAGAATCACAGCTGACTTCTCAACACAGACCATCAGATCAAGAAGAGCTTGGAGCAAAATATTTCAAGCCCTGAAAGAAAATAACCTCCAGCCCAGATTGATGTACCCTGCAAAACTGTCACTAGAAATTAACGGAGAAACAAGATGCTTCCATGACAAAGAGGAACTGGAGGAGTTTGTGACCACCAATAAAACCCTGCAGAGAATACTGAAGGACATTCTAGAGAGAGAGTAAAAAAAATACCAGGCTTTTAGGAACAGTGGCAGAAAGGCCTCAATGAGTGGAGAAGGCAGTAGAATGAAGGAGAAAAATAGACAAACAGGCAGAAAAATAGCATAGCAGAAATGAGGTAGAGAAGGATGGGTAGAATCTCTAACATAGATGGCCTTGATACACTATATTGTTAATAGTGCACCAGGATTTAAAACCCACATGACTCACACTATTTTGCTTAGATGTATTATATTCTGTTCCAGTCATTCTACCTGTACTAGATTTGAGGGCACAGACAGTAATCCCAAAAATAATAGGATATAGTATGGTAATCATCCTTAATTTCCTATTAACTTAATCTAAAGCTCTGTAAAACCTACACTGTTTTACCATGACTGATCGTAATCAAATCTGGTTTGTTAGATCGCTGTTTTGTATTGATAGATTTTATTCAAAGCTGTTATGATTGATAGCATCAAGTCTGAGTATAGGCAACTGCACTTAAGATGACAAGATTCAGTGGAATATCCACTCTGGTTTGATTATTACCTGCCTTTATAGAAGTTTTGTAGAAGTCTTATACTGTCTACAATGTTTTATTTTTACTAATATTGTTATGTACTGCTATATTCAATTATACTGCTATATTCATTTATGCCTGATGATGCAGGCAATTCTATTGAAGATAATAAGAAACAACACAGTAATCATTGTAGATCACCTTGTACTATGGTTTTATAAGACTGTTTGGTTTCATGTTTTTATAGGAATTTGTTTTGTTTTGTCTTGCTAAGTTTTGTTTTTCCCTCTAATACAGAAGGGATAGAAATACATGTAAAGGTTCATGCATGCATAGATGTTTACACTCTCACTGTTTCAATGTCTACTTTGTATGCTTTAATTTTTTAACTTGAACAACTATTTCTAAGAGGACAATATGTAATTTATCAACTAGTGATTTCTTATTGTTTATCTTTTTTTTGAAATTCTGTATTATCTCTACCCTTTACATGCTTTTGTTTCTCTTTAAATAAAAAAATTTTTTTAAAAGTAAAAGGAGGAACAGAAAGTGTTCTAAAGGATATAACTGCATTTATGTTTAAGTGTGTAGGATGCATAACCATGTTGCTAAGTTGTTATTGAATCATTGAACTTCTTTGCACCCTCACTGTTTGAATGTCCACTCTATATGCTTTAACTTTGTAACTTGAACAACTATGTCTAAGAAGACAATATGTAATTTATCAACTAGTAATTTCTTACTTTTTTTTCTGAAATTCTGTATTGTTTCTACCTCTTTTTCTGTTTTGCTTTTTCCCTCTTTAAATAAAATTTAAAAAAAATTTTTTTAAATAACAAAAAAAACTTTGTATAAACAAAAATTCTTGGAAACATAGAAATACAAAAAGAAGAAACAAAAAGGTTATATTTCCAGGGAAATAATTGGTAATATTTTAGAATATTTCTTGCTAGATGTAGTTTGTGTACATTTTAACATTGTTGAAATTATACTGATATTCTTTTACATTTCTTAATTCTTTATTTTACTTCTATATCTTAGTTTTTTAAAAATCATCTAATATTTGTACATTCTAAAGCTCAGAAAGGACAAACAAGTACAAAAAGACTCCTGATCTCCAGTTACCCCATTTTCTTTTCTAATGCAGATGAGTATTTCTCCTTAAAGTGGTTCCTATGCTGATGCTTCCTTAGATACTTTACCTACTGTGTTTGGACTCTTTAGCTTAATATTAAAATATATGTATCTCCCCATCTTATTTAAAATCTCATAAACATCAGTTTTAAGGGCTACCTAATAATGTACTATATAGATATACCATAATTTATTTTGTCATACTTACCTATAAACATTAAAAATGCTTTCAATTTTTTGTTTTCAGTAACTTTGCAGATCCTAGCTTTTGAACTGAAAGAGACTATTATTTATTTTATTATGTTTTACTTTTGAAACTTTAGGACTTCCACAAATAGCTGTGTTGTTGTCATTGTTGTTGTTTGAGAGAGGGTCTTGCTACCTAGTCCAGGCTGGCTTTGAACTCACTGTGTAGCTCAGGCTGGCCTACCAATTTGTAGCAATCCTCCTGCCTCAGCCTTCTGAGAGCTGGGATTGTAGGTATGCACCACCATACCTGGCAGCTTTTCTTGGACAAATTCTTCCAGCTGTACTTTACCCTAATTCTCAAAAGCAAGTCTGGAGATCGGCAGCGGACTGGGGGCTGGGGGCAGCACTTCCCTAGACAGTGCACTGCAGAAAAACTGTAAGCAATACGAAAGGCCTGGAGACCTCCTCACCCGTCTGAAAGAAACCAGAAACATGACAAGACAGAGAAACAGCAAAAGGCCTCCAAGTGCGAACCAGGGAAAGTGAGTCCAAGAGAAGTAAATCCGGAGGAGGTTGAAGGCAGCAAACATGCAATACCAGACATGGCCTCATTGGAAATAAAGAAATACTTCCATGACTTCATCGATGAATTTAAATCTGAAATTCTAACTCAGGTGAAGCAAGGTATAAGAAGATTAATAAGAGAAATGCTGGGTACTCTTCAAGAAGACACAAATGGAAGGATGGAGGAACCCAGAGAAAGGAGAGAAACCTTTGAAGAAAAATATAAACAAAACCTAAAATACATGAAACAGATCCAAAGAGAATATCAGGAAATTAAAAACTCCACTGAAAGCTGGCCAAACTTCTTAACAGAAAATAAAGACAGGTTTTCAAAACTTAAAGATACATTTGCCATGTATGATCACAAAAGGATCTCTTTAAAAATAACAAGGAACCAGGAAGTAATGATACAAAGGCTAGAAGACGACAAGAGGATTTATAACCTAAGAATAAAAAATGTGAACGAAGATGCAAGGATGAATACAAATGAAATAAAAAGACTATTCACAGAAATAATTAAGGAAAACTTCCCAAGCATAGGAAACGGAAGTGATGTTCAGATATATGAGGCATACAGAACTCCAGCCAGCTACAACCAAAACAGATCTACACCCAGACATATAATAATCAGGATCCCAGAAATCCATCACAAGAACAGAATATTAAAAGTGGTCAGAGAAAAGAAAACAGATTACCTATAAAGGAAAATGCATCAAAATCACAGTAGACTTCTCGATGCAAACTATCAAATCAGGAAGAGCTTGGAGTGAAATATTCCAAGCCTTGAAAGAAAATAACCTCCAACCCAGAATGATATACCCTGCAAAACTGTCTATCAAAATTAATGGAGAGACAAGATATTTCCACGACAAAGAAGAACTGGGGGAGTTCGTGACCACCAATCCAACCCTACAAAGAATATCGAAGGACATTCTAGAGAGAAAGAAGAAAATCACCAGGATTCCAGGACAACAGCAGAAAGGCTTCAATGAAAGGAACAGTCAAATGAAGGAGAAAAGTAAACAACAATGACAGAAAAATAGCATAGCAGAGATGAGGCAGAGAAGATTGGCTATACTGCTATTTTGTCTTGACTGGTTTTATTCAAATCTGGTATGCTTGAGAGTATCAAGTCTGAGAGTAGAGGCAACTACTCTGTAGATGACAAGATTCAATAGGATACCCATTCTGGTTTGATTATTAAATGCCTTTGAAGTCCTATAATGTCTCCAATGTTTGATTTTTACTAATAGTGCTATGTACTGCTAAGTTTGATTATACTGTGTTTAACAATATAGACAATTTTATTGAAAATAACAAGACGTCATAGTAATTACCATAGATCACCTAGTATCGTGGTTTTATATGTCCTTTTCGTGTTTCTCTAGGAATGTGTATTACTGACTTGTTTTGATTTGTTTCTCCCTCTAATACAGAAAGGTTAGGTATACATGTAGAGACTTATACATGCGTAGAACTTCTAAACAGTTTACTAGAATGGATTATAGTTATTGTAAAGAAAAAAGAGAGGAAAAGAAAGTATTCTAAAGGATATAACTGTATGTACGTTTAAGTGTGTAGGAGTGATAACATATTATTAAGTTTTTGTTGGATAGATGAACAGAACTGGTTGCAGTCTCATTGTTTAAATGTTCACATTGTAGGCTTTACTTTTGTAACTTGAACAACTACTTCTAAGAGTAAAATATGTAATTATCAACTAGTGATTTCTTATTGGTTATTACTTTTGAGTTTTTGTTTTGTTTTTTTGAAATTTTGTATTATTTCTACCCTCTTTCTGTTTCATTTTTTTTGTTTGTTTGTTTAAATAAAAAAAAAAAGCAAGTCTGTTGTTTCTTCAGAAGGCAGACAGTCAACCTGGGGTCTGAATAGCCTCCCCGCACTGAACTGGCCTCAGCTGGGTAGCCAATCCTCTGGTACTCAAGAAAGGAGGCGTCCCCTCTGGGCATTGTGGAAACGCTTGCTGCGGAAACGTGGCACTGAGCCACCCGTGTGCGAGTCAGCGTCGTGGAGGACTCCCGAGTCCTGGGAACGCATGCTTTCTAAGTGGTGTTGTGGCCTTTGGGGGCCTCCTGCTACAGCAGGGTGGCCACGCATCCAAACACACAAGGACAAGACACAGAGAACAGAGTCGCAATACAAAAAATGAAAAGAAAAAGAAAGGATGATCCAAGCAGAAAACATACCCAAGAACCAGTGACCCTTTACGCTGTTTCTGGAAGACTACACAGCCCGTGTGCTCAGCGGTCAGCGCCCAGGGCGCCAGTTCTTCACAGATCGGTCAGAAAAGCGTTTGCCGCACTTAGAGGAATACTGTGGGTTTGGCAGGGGACAGAGAAAGCCTGGGAAGCTTCAGCGAGGCAGGGGAGAGGCTATTTCTGGCCTAGAGGAAGGTATATCTGAAACCAAGCTATTTGGAGTGAAAAATCTGGACCCAAACTAGGAGAAAATTAGCATAAAGGGATGGAAAAGAGGTCTGACAAAAGGAAGATGCTTGGTGGAAAGATTTGTGGTAACGAGGGGAAAATATGGGCTTCATGTAGATGAAAAGTTAACTTTCAGAAAAGCAGATCAATCCATGAAGCTTCACTCCACACTTTTTTCTGGAGTTCTCCCCAGCTTACCCCATCCCTAAACTAAAGCCCATTGGCCATGATTCCTTTTTATTTATTTATTTTTTGTTTGTTTGCTTATTCTTTTTGAGACAGGGTCTCTCTATGCAGTGCAGGCTGGCCTTGAGCTCACTTTGCAGCCCAGGCTGGTTTTGAACTCACAACAATCCTCCTGCCTCAGCCTCCCGAGTGCTGGGATTACAGGCGTGAGCCACCACGCCCGGCCATGCCTCATTCCTTGTTAGGGAAATATTCACAGCTACACAGTTTATCAAATGTCACGCACCTGCAGACCCAGCCTTTCTGGTTTTATTTCCAACTATGGTATCATACTGAGCTAAGGCTCTTCCACAGAAATCTTCAAAGTCTCTGCTCAAAATTAATGTTTGCTGCCAACCATTTCATACACTTCCTAAAAATTGTTTCCACAACATGGTAGCTAATTCGAGACAAGCTCCTATGAAAACCCAGATTGAGCACTGCCTGGTTACAGTTAGGAGAAATACATCTTTAAATAGATCTTCTCAAAGCTGTATCTCAAAGCATCCTTCAGTGTAGAAATGGAAAGCACCCTGGGCAGGTCTGCTGCAGAAACCCTTTCCAATGTAAGTCTCTTCCTCATGAAAGCTCAAGGCGACGGCTTGCGAGATCTGCCTGAGGCACCCAGAGACCGTCTGCCCCAACTAGAAATACAAGCCGTGTTTGTGCTGGGTCTATGACTTCAGCCCCATTCTCCACTCATTCTCAACCCACTTCCTCCCTGTGAAATGAGGGTAACGATGCTGATTTTACAGGACTGTGGTAAAGGTTAAATCCAATTTCTGATAATGGCAAACTAAATAAGTCAGAGTAAGGGCGATCAGGAAAGTAGGGAAGAAAACCATTTTTTACAATCTAGTTCAAGGCGCTGGAAAACTAATAAGATACTGAACAAATTTAGATCAAAACAAGGATGCTTGGATGCTCATGGAGTTGAGTTGAGAGCAAAGCTAAAAGGTGGAGGAACCAGGAGTCCCGGGTGTAGTTTTGAAAGCCGCAGAGGAGTAAGGTTGTTGCTTTTCAAGAAGAAAATGAACTGGACCCTAGGGAAAGGGTAATGCAGAGGTAACCATCCCAAGAGATCTTAGCTCAGCTCTGAATCATGTCAAGCCATGGACTTGTGTTTAGTTGACTGCTGAGTGTCTGAGCCAGTAGGGAGTTGGTAAAAGTACCTTTGGAGGAAGGCAGTAGAGTCCCAGATCCCAGACATTCTACAGTTTCACAAACACAGCATCTGACCCAAGATAAAAAGAAATCTGATACACACGGGTAAAACAATGTGAGCTAAAATCAGTAGTAATGCCACACAATAGTCACGGATTCACAAAGTCTACAGATAACAGTTTGGGACACTCACTTCAAAATAACCATACTGATAAAGTCGAGAGATGGAAAAACAAACTAGATTGAGAATTGTAACCAAGAACACCAAGACAAAGTGAGTAATTATCCTGGATTAGAGAACACAATAAACAAACATTTTAAGAGCAGAAAAAATACAATGAAAAATCAGGTTTAGTGGTGCATGTCTGTAATCCCAACACTCAGGAGGCCAAAGCAGGAAGATTGCGGTGAGTTCAAAGCCAGCCTGGGCTACATGAGCGAACTCGAGGCCATCTGCACAACATAGCATGAACATTTCTCAAAAACAAACAAAACAGTACAATGAAAAAGAATTAGTAAACTGAAAGGTCAGAAGAAAGTTCCCAGAATGCAGCAGAACATAAGAACAGAAAAAGCAGAAAAAGTAGCAGATCTACATGAAACTAGAGTGCAAAGCTCTAATACCCAGAAAGGAAGAAGAGACTGAGGTGGCCTTAATATTAAGAGATAATGGCGGAGAAAATTTTCCAAACTGATAAGAAAAGATCAGTCGTATATTTAATATGTCCTATGAACCTCAATGAGGATAATAAATGCACAAACCAAGACGTTGATACATCATAGTAAAGATGCTAAAAGTGAAAGACAGGAAAATCTTAAAGATAACTAGAAAAGGGCAGGGATTTAGCTTGGTGGCATGAGCGCCTGCCTGGCAAATGCAAGGTCGTGAGTTCAATCCCCAACTCTAAAAAACAAAAACAAAAACCTAGAAAAGACAAACTAGTTTCAAAGGAGTGATTCAAAGGAGTGAAAACATAATAGATGTCTCAATGTAAAGAATAGAAAATGGAAGGTAATAAACTAAAATACATTGAAAATACTGGGAAGATATAAAATTGCCAACCAGTAGTTCTATAGTAAGTGATAGAGCCTTGATAAAAAGTTAAAATACAGAACTTTTCAGACAAACAAAAAGTGTTAGTAGTTCTTCAAGCAGCATGAAAATGACTCTGGATAGAAAGCCTGGCATACAGCAAAAATATAATGTAATAAAAATGACAAAATATGTAAGTAATCTAATACTAACTGTATAAACCAATAACTATAATGACTTTGGCATTTGAAATAGAGAACTAAAATACAAAACAAAATTGAGGACAAAACATTGACTAAGGGGTGATGAAGAGGTGGTGACAATAGGACATGGAAAAAATGGTGTCAGTGTTCAAGTTTCTTGTATTGTCCAGGAAAAGACTAAAAGTACTGCTATTACATTTAGGTGAGTAAAAAGAACATACGGCTTTTAAGGTAATCAGGAGAAAAACAATGTTTTAAAGTAATTACTTTAAATGTAAATAAGCTAAATTCACCAATGTAAAGATAAAGATGGTCAAAATTGATCAAAATGAAATTGCTAATTAAAACAATAAAATATGCGATCCAAAAAGTTTAAAAATACAAAGATGGAGAAAAATTTTACTATCACATTAAAAAGTCAAAAGAAATTGGTTGTAGGTATCTTAATATCCAACAAAGTAGACAATGTAAGAAACATGATTAGTGTCTATATAATGACAAAGTACTTCCTTTCCAGGTAAATATAATAATTTTATTCTTTAATATAATAATTTTAAACTTGTGTCAAGTAACATAGTTTAAAAGTACATAAAGCAAAAAAAAATCTGAACTAAAGCAGACAAACTTGTAATTATAATGGATTTTTAAATACTCATTAATAACTTGTGCATAACAGTTGAAGATATCTGTGGCATATATGAACTTTTAACAAATGTCAAGGGATTGAAATTCTAAAGATTCTTTTTTAGCACAATGTCATTGTGCTAGAAATTTTTAAAGTTTTTAAAAAACTAGAAAATTCCCACAATTTTAAATTAAGAATGACAGTGAATGCCTGTAATCCCAGTACTCAGAAGACTGAGGCAGGAGGACTGCCAAGAGTTCAAGGCCAGCCTGGCCTACATATTGAGTTGAAGACCAGCATCAAGTACATAGCAAGACTCTGTATAAAAAAATAACTACTTAATTAAGATTAAGAAATATAATGTTAATAAAAAAGAAGCCACAATGAAAATTAGAGTTTATTTTGAAGCCAATGATGATAAAAATACAAAATATTATGACTTGTTTTTCATTTTAAATGCATGCATTTGAAAAGATAACCGAAGATCAATGAACAAATTAGAAAGAGAATACTAAAACCCAAAGACTAAAAAGAATTAATACTAGCAGAAGCATAAAGAGACAGAAAAGACCTTGTAATATAAAGAATCAAAAAGCATTTTCAAATACAAATTAATACACCGTTGGCAAGAGTGATAAAAAGAAGAGAAATCATGCATATATTCAAAAAACAAAAATGGGACATTACTACAGATCCTATAAATATTAAAGCTTTATGAAAAATTTTCAATTTTAAATGAAATGGACAAAATGACAAGAGAAGAAATAGAAAACCTGAGTATTCCTATCTTAAAGAATTTAGGTCTTTAATGTAAAACCTTCCAAAGGGAACTCAGTATTGCAGAAAAAAATAAAGAAAAAAGAATGCTTCAATACTAGAAGATTATACAAGAAACACACACAGATAATATAGGAATACACAATGGCACTCATACACAAACTAACAATTGAAAAAGAAGACAATACAGGACAACTTCTTTCATGAGTTCTGTATAACCTTGATGTTAAACATGTCAAGGACAGAAGAAAATTTCAGACCAATCTTCCTCATGAACATAGATTCAAAATCCTAAGTATGAAGAAACCAAGTTTAACAATTTATAAAAAGGAAAAAGCATCAAAATCTTATTTGACATATTCCAGGAAAATGTATTTGGCTTAAAATTTAAGATAATGTATACAAGCCAACACTTTTACAAAACGAAGGAATAAAATCATACACTAATGTTAGTATATGAC
This sequence comes from Hydrochoerus hydrochaeris, assembly GCA_004027455.1. Lineage (NCBI taxonomy): Eukaryota > Metazoa > Chordata > Mammalia > Rodentia > Hydrochaeridae > Hydrochoerus > Hydrochoerus hydrochaeris. The sequence continues at coordinate 55,016 of PVLA01004711.1, forward strand.
AAAATCTGATATCCGTTCATAAATTAATTAAAAAAATCTTTTAGAAAACTAGGATTAGAAAGGAACTCTCTTGCTCTGATTAAAGATGCCTATAAGATTCCTTCAGCAAATACTCCCAAAGTGAGGGCCAGGGATGCAGGTCAGTGGTACAGTGCCTACCTAGCAAGCATAAGTTTGTGAGTTTGAGTCCAAGTACAAAAAAAAACATATATATATATATATATATATATATATATATATTCCTATAGTGAAATAATTGCAACAAAAATTAGACTAAATGTCCATCATCACTTTTATTTAGTGCTGCACTGCAGGTTCTAAATGCACTGTCAATAAATTTATGGGCATGCTGAGTACATTCATGGCATTGGCAAAGCAAGATCACCAAACATTTTCTGTTAAATCTGATAGAAAAATCAAATTCAATGCAACAGTGCAACACTTCCCTAACTGTTCTGTCCCAGTCACCTGTTCTTCAGAGTCAAGGTTTTAAAAACTATAGATTCAGTTGTGATTCATGAGACCTAAGACATCATCACGATCTACCAGACTTCATTGCATTTTACATTCCCTTCCTGACTTCCGAAACCCAGCTGTGCCTCCTTCTTTCAGATCCTCAGAGGCATTGTGCTTCTTCTGCACCTAACCCTGGACCATCTTCACCACGCATTTCTCCAGGTTCGTCCTTCATATTTTAGCTCACCAGTTTAGGTAAGGGCTGATAAAAAGCTAAAGAAGCCCCAGTAGCGATGAGAACATTTAGAACACAGATCTTGCTTTCTGACATATCCTTCAGTGGAAATAACCAGGCCTGGTTGGAGAAACTGCTGATTGTAGGACCGAAGCAGAAAATATGCAAGGTGAGTCTGGGGTATTTTATCCCAGAGAATAAAGGAGTACACCAAAATATACATCCCCTAATGATAGGCACATGTCAAAGAAGCCGACTGAACTCCCCTATGGCCAGAACCGGAATGATCTGAGTAATACGGATTATAGTTCAAATGATAAATACCCACAAGTCCTACACTGATATAAATGATTAACAAATGAGTAAGGGGGTGTGTGGGGTGGGGGATCTCCTATGCAAAGGAATCCCAAATACTTGTGTAGCTGCGCTGCTTCCCAGCGGGTAGAGCCTAAGTTCTCACTGTGGGGTGCTTATACTGACCCCCTTTCAGACAGTAGAGTATGGGAAGGGAGGAAGGGTACTAATAGTGAAGAAATCCAACAAGCTCTCTTTAGCCAGATAATCAGGGTCACCATCAACAGTGGTAAGTATGTAGACAAGTCCAATCTAATCAAGACACCAACATCAGGCAAACTCCCGTGGAAGACGTTCTGCCCACATTCTTCCAAGTAACTGACCAATATTCTTCAGAATCACCAAGGTCATCAAATAGAAAGTGTAAAACATCGGCACAGCCAAGATTAGCTTAAGGAGGCAGGAGGACTAAACATAATGTGGGTCTCAGGTGGGACCCTAGAACAGAAAAAGAAATTAGGTAAAAACTAAGTGATGAGTTCCACCCGCCTGAAGGGCAGCCAGGTTCAGTGTGGCACCGGCCCAACATGGCGCTGGACGGCGCCTCCCTTCAACCCTAACTTCCGCTTTCTTCTTGTAAACCCCCAAAAATCAAACTTCCTGCTTTTTGTGCATGCGTGCACCAACGCTCCCCCAATCAGCTGTCAGTAGGTCATTCTGCCCATCCCTTCAACCCCACCTACTGTGAAAACCAAATAAAGACCTGAGCTTTTCTTTGTTTGGCTCAGAGGGATTTTGCACTCTTCTGCAGCCCTACAGTTCCCGAAATAAAGGCGTTTTTTTCCTTTCTTTGCTCTTGCTTTTCCACCCTGCAGAGGAAAAACCTATCACTAAGGATATCTGAAAAAAGTAGCAACTTGAGTTTAATAATAATATATCAGACAAGGGGCATAGGTGGGTGGCAGGCCATGTGCTCAGTATGCATGTGGCCCTGAGTGCATGCCACACAAGTGCACGTGTGTGTGTGTGTGTGTGTGTGCGCGCGCGCACACGTGCGCGCAGACACAGATAAAAATGATGTGTCAGTATTGGTTCATTAAGGCAGACTAACGTAGGATGTTAATCAAAGGAAATCTGGTTGTAGAGCATATGGGAACTCTCTTTACAATTTTTCCGTAAATCTAAATGTTAAAAAGTTTATGAAAAAGCATCAACAACTAAATATGCCCTTAAGTGCTAAACACAATATGGTATACTTCCTACCTCTCATGAGCTATTGAAGAGCCTTTCAAGTATTGGTATGGGAATCTTATTTCTCCTAAACTGGGAGGTCAGTGCACAGGCCTCTATTTTATCTCTAGTATTGTTTGTGTATGGGGGTTGAACACCCGGTCTCTTGCATGCTAGGCAAGCACTCTACCACTGAGCTATAACCCCAACCTTGGCTGTATTTATTCTTTGTCTTTTTGAATGTCAAGCATTTCGGTTTCTCAGAATGTTAACTGTAAAGTATAGGAATCCCTTCCCAGAACTTATTGAGGTCCAGGACAGTTTATAGTTCTAATCCCAGGGGAAAGTTGTTGGAATTCCAATAATTAATTCTGATCTACCACTTCCAGTGCAACCCATGGTGAGAATAAAGACATTAAAACATATTTGTTGTTGTGGGGAGTCAAGAGGGTCTTAGGTCCATCTAGAATGATGGCTAACAGAAGAAAAGATCTCAACCCAGCCCTGAACCTGAGTTTTATTAACTTGTGATGAAGGGAGTGGCCCAGAGATGAGAGACTGAGTGACTGGTGGGAAATATGGAATTATGTGAGTGTTATGAGCTGGGCTAAGTAGGACGCCTGAGAGGACCTTGCAGTGTGCAGAGACAGAGATGCAGCAAGTGTCATGTGCACGTCCCAGTTTGAGTGGGCATTTCATATTTAGGGGCCGGTGCTTTGGCTCTGATGTGTAGTTTTCAGGCCCTGAGATGTCATGGCCTCTTTCTGGAGGCTAAGTTGACAGTGTGGCATCTCTTGGCCTGGCCCACACCTACCACTTGGGAGCTACAGGAGGGGCATCACTGACCCGTTGTATTACTTTAAAGATTACACATCAGCGCCTTGGCCAGACCCATTTGCATTGCTCAAAGCCAGTTGAGGGGATAAGGAAATATCATAGCCAGCCATGTACATACAAATACAGGGAAATAGGGCCAGTGTAGCCACAATGGAGCCCAATGCTCTTCTTTCACGGAGAGCTGTCTTGGTGGTCCTGCACAGTAAACATTTGTACAGAAGTAAAAATGTATGTCTACCTTAATGTTTTGGTTTTGGTTTTAGTTCTTGAGACAGTGTCACATTATGTAGTTTAGGCTGTCCTGGAACTCACTATGTACCCCATGCTGACCTCAAACTCCTGGGAACCCTCCTGCCTCAGCCTCATGAATGCTGGGATTATAGGCATGTGCCACAAAGCCCACCTTAAATGTTTTTTGAGACATCAAACTATTTGAAAATAAGTTTCCAGTGATCCTGTTTTACTGGTTCCAAGGATGCCCTGTGTGACCATAGGATGCCAGACATAAATCCTTGAGGAGATAGCAGAACTGGTTTATGCCTAGGTGGTCTAGACACACCACTTCCTATCATTTTCCTGACTGGTAATTAAGAGCATCTTTCCCTGACAGTCTAAAGTCTGTCTGTCCTGATAGAGTGTCAGCTGTCTGGGAGCAGGATTCGCAAGGAGCCTGGTACAGAACAAGTGGTCAGGAAATATTTGTTGCATGAAAGAATGACTATGACTTAGCAAGTTCAAACTCCAGCCCTCAGCCAGGAGAGGCGGTGTCTGCCTCTAGTAACAGAATTCTGGGAGACTGAGGCAGGAGGCTGAGAAGTTCAGCCCCGGCCTTGGCAGCTTACTGACTTAGGGAAATGCTGCCTCAAAAAATTTAAAAAAGGGCTTGGGGTGTAGCTCAATGTGAAGGTCCTGAATTCAATCTCCATTGTGGAGAAAGGAAGAAAGAAAGAAGCAAAGAAAGAGAAAGGAAAGACCAGGAAGGAAAGATAGGATGAAAACAAGAAAGGAATCAAAAGGAAAAAAAGAGAGGCAGACAGAGAGAAGACAAGCAAAGAAAAACCACGCAGGTCTTGCTTTACCTGTTCCTGAGCGTGAATTTTAGTTTTCCTGCTTACTGGAAATGGAATCAGTAATCGCGCCTATTCCAAAAACTGCTCTGTGGACAAATGTGCTTACAGTTCTTTGTAAATGTTGGCTATAACTTTATTAGGTGCTTGTTGAATTAAAGAGCTTAATATTTGCAGTGTTTAGAACAGATCCAGCACAGGGTAAGTGCTTCTTGTTCATTTATTTTTCTAATGTCGCTATTGACCAAATTAAACTTGATTCATTGTGTTCAATCTGTTAGGGATATTACTTGGAAATTCTACATCCTTTAGAAAAAAAAAGCCTAAAATACATACTATAAATTCCCAAAATACATCACTCTGAGATATGTGATAAATCAGAAGAGTACCTGGGCTGAACACTTTGTCATACTTTTTTTTTTTTAATCTGTACCAGGGATTGAACTCACGACCAACCGCATGCTTGCAAGGTAGGCGCTTATGCTGCTGAGCTAAATCCCCAGTCCACTTTTGTCATACTTACAGACAAAAAATGTGCTATGAAAAGATGTCATTACATTATTTAAGGAAATCATTTCCAAGCACACATTGACAATCCAAGCTTGCAGGGATTTGTCTGTCACCTGTCTTTCCAAATCTTTAAATCTTTTAACCTAGTTCAAAATGTAAGAAACTAACTTTGCCTCGTGACCAAGTATACCATAATATATATGTGTATGGGAGTATATACTTACGCATATATTTGCATATGCTGTGTAAATACACATGTGGAGGTATACTGGAAATACAAATATCTTTGGCTATGAAGGGGTGAGTTTCAAATATTAGCATTGTTATGGTTGATACATTGTGTCAACTTGAAAAGTTTAGAAGTTTAACTGAGAGACTCAGCAGGGAGCCAGGATCCTTACTTTGTAAATACTCTCATTCTATGCAAGGTGGGGGTGGTTTGTGAGTGCTACATCTACCCTGGAGAGCAGGGAGCCTGCAGACAACCTATGGGAGGAGAAGAGGCTGGCTTTTCCCTCTTTTGCTCTGGCAGCTTTTGTTGGCTGCTGCCTTCAAGTGTTGCCCCTGTGCCATGCCACCCTGCCTTGGAGCCAGCTGAGTATGGACTGAAACCTCCACAAAAAGTGAGCTAAATAAACCTTTCCTTCCTTTATTTTGGGTGTTGGGTATTTTGTCCCAGCAAGTAGAGAAAAGTGATCATAAGCATGTATTAGGATCCCCGGGAGACCGATTAAATAGCTTGCTGGACTCCAGCAGATGAACAGGTGACAATCTGCATTCCCCAAACTTCTCAGGTCCTGCTGTTGCCGCTGGGCTGGGGACCACAATTTGAGAAGCTCCACACTAGTCAGACTAGGTCCTGGAAACAAGTTGAGCCTCACTACAGGTTTTCATGTGCCTATCTGGCCCCAGCTTGACTTTCCAAACTCATTTACTTTTGCTTTAGATTCAACACCCACCTACCTGGGTCCTTAGCTCATTCTGGGTTTCCCTGCTTTTGGGGGGGCTGGTATTGATATATTCTCCAGCAGCCAAATTGTCCACATGCATCTTCCCAGTTGTGGATACTTTCTCTTTCTCTCTCTCCCTCTCTGTCTGTCTGTCTCTCTCTCTCCCCTGCCCTCCCTCCCTCCTTCCCCCACTTCCCTCTCTCTTTTTCACTAGAGAGTAAAGAGTTTAGTAGAATAGTTTCACTTGATTGATAAACATAATTAATCATCACAATAATTCAGAGGAAAGTTACATTTGCTGGTTTTATGAGAATCCATAATGAACTCATTACTTCCCTGGCATAAAGTTGATCAGAAAGTCACAGGAGTGTCTTGTGGCTCTCTGCTCTTTATGGTTTTAGGTTTCTTCTCTCTCCAGAAGGCGGGTTAACATACAGAGTTATTAATAAGAAAGCTTCTTTGCTCATGATCAATTATTCCAGTTCAAAGAAGCTACAAAAATACATATACCACAGAGATCCTTTGGGTAGAATCACCATTGGCTAAATAAAAAAAGGAACTGCAGTTAGATCTAGCAGGGCTGGAGGGGCACACCTGTCATCCCAGCATTTGGGAGGCTAAGGAAGGAGGTTGTAGAGTTCAAGGCCAGCATGGTCTACATAGTGAATATATAGCCCGCCTGACCTAAACTGCCACATATAGGTAGGTAGGCAGATTGGTAGGTAGGTAGATTGACAGACTGACAGACAGACAGACAAAGAAAATACTACATGAATTGAAACAGAAAATTACTCTCGGCTGTCAATTTTCCAGCTTTGAGTGGTAGGAGCACCACTGCTTAAGAAGAAACTGATGAACTCATCTGTTAAGAGGTCTTGGACTCGCCATCACTAGGCAAAGTGAAATAAAGGCTGGTATTTGGCCAGGAAGCAGCAGTGTTGCAGCTGGGCTACTGGCTTCAACACGAAAGAGAGAAATGATACCCAAGACCAAGATGGAGAAAGGCAGGAGAGGCTGCCAGCTGAAATGGGGAAACTGACTCTGCCTGGGAAGGAAATAGCGGCTGAAACCAGGCATCAGACGTTGCTGCTTGGCCAGAAAGGAGCACTGGTATCTAATTTAAGCTCTTAGGGAAGAAAGAACTCAACTCGTTGGCTTCAAGTTCAAAGAAGGCCCTGGCATCTCAATTCATCTTCTGACTGGTTCTGCGTCTGTCTTGCAGATTAGGCTGGATAACTTCTTGCTATCCTTCTCGTAAAACACTGGGTTGGGAAGTCCACCAAAATGTATGGAGCTGTTATCCCGTAAGAAGAACAGTATTTAATTTCCTTTTAGCCTCAGTGTGTTTAAACAAACATCGGTCCTTTCTTCATCAAAGCCACAGTTAAATTTTGAGTTTTGTAGCAAGTAGCCAAGACACTTAGGGGATTCGAAGTGCTGAAGGGACTCAGGCTTGGCAGCTTTTCACAGTTGCCAACCTTAAAATGCCTTTGGCTTGAAGAGGCGTAGTTGCTAGATTTTGGCTTTTTTTTTTTTTTCCTTTTTTGTCTTTTAAAAAGGTCCCATCCCCCAACTCCTCTTGGGCGCCTTGGGATTCAAATGTAGATGAAATGCAGATTATTGAGAGAGAGGGAGAGTGAATTCTTTGGCTACAGAGCGGGAAAGGGGAAGACCTCAAATTTAAGATTGTAGGCTTTGCTCTATAGAAGTAGAAAATGGCTGTGATTCCGCATGGGAAGTGTGCTACCTTGGGTAGCACTGGTGGCTGATTATCTGTTTCAGGAGTATGTGGAAAAGGAGTAAAATGGATTACACGGGTCCCCATCATTGGCTCAGGTCAGGTAAGAACTGAAATTTATTGCCAGTAGACGTGCGTTGTAATCGTGTGGGTCTCTGTCTCTTGTGGACCTTTTCTATAATCTTTTAAGGTTTATGTCTCTTTCTAGTACACACTTCTGTAGGGGATGTATTGCTGGTCCAGTCCTCCTGCTGGCTTTAGGGGATTGATTCTCAATCCATTGAGAAAGTGCTTTCACAGAGCACCCACACACGTGGTCATGGTAACTACAGCGAAACCACCATTTCATAAAAGGCGGTATCAGTTCAAAGCCCCCCCATAACCTCCAGCATCTTTACTTCTCCTCAAATGTTTACATTAAAAAGTGAGGGGAGAAAGCAGAATTTGCTGGAAAGTGAGAGAAACTGAACTAATGAGGTATAAAATATATTTAAGCAAACTAGCGTTCACTAAACTAGTGGGTGTGCGGTGGAGGGCAGCACGGAGGGCAGCTGAAGGGAACGAAGTGGACAATTGCGAAGGTGACCAGGAACTCAGCGCTAGTGAGAGCTGCTATCCTCTAAGGTCGCTGGCGCTCAGTTGAGGGGAGCCTCCTGCCCTGGCGTTGGCGCGGTCTCGCAGGGTTACCCTTTGAACGTGGACCGGTAACCACTGCTGCACAGATCATCCAGATGAAAGGTTCAGTGCAAACTGTCCTTTTATTTTCTTTCTTTTTGTGTGGTACTGCCTGCGGGTTGAACCAGGGCCTTCACCCTGAGCTACATCCCCAGCCCTTTTCTTTTGGGGATAGGAGCTCTGGAAGTCGCCAAGCTGCCTATGCTGGACTCCGAATTTTTGATCCCCCTGCTTCTGCCTCCCAGAATGCTGATGTTACAAGCGTGGGTCACTACGCCTGGCATTAAACTGACTCTAAAAAAAATTTCCGGGCCCCTCATCGCTTTTTCAGATACTAGCTGAGTCTCTGAGTATGGGCGTCGCGCATGTCCTCCAGGGCTCCACGGTCCTCTCTCGTGGGCAGCAGTGACACACTGGAGGCTCTTTAGAGAGAAATACATTACAGCACCCTGCAGCACGGGGTGGGAGATACACCTTGTGAGTGCTTATGTTTTGTTTTTGGAAGCGGCAATCTTTAAACTGATGGTAGTGGGCAAAAGAAACCGTGTTTGTACTGAGTCTATCACTGTGTCCAGGTTCGTACGTGAGATGTACTTTTGTTCACTCCATATCGAAGATCCCCTTTTTTCTTAGTTTTTTATTCCTTGAGTGACTTTTTTAAATACATGACCTTCAAGTAATGGAGCTCTTCGTGTTCGAGGGCGCTAAGGGCCCTGCGACTTAGCAGTCTATAAAAGCCCTCGGCTTTGCCTTCAAGGAGCTTACAACTTTACGTGGATGCCTTGGCAGCCGAGAGGGAAGAGCAAGGGTAGCACATCACGGAGATGCTCAGGAGGACCGAGGCGCGCTCTGCAGCATGCTCGGCCGCACCCGCGTCGCCGGTAGGGACAGTCTGAGCTGGAGCTGGGTGTGCAAGGCTGACTCGGGACTCTTGTCAAGGAATCCGACCACGGGAGCCGGGTCTGCGGGCAGCGAGCTTCCAGCGCGGCCTGAGCGGCGGACCCGCCGGGAACAGCCGCTCACTGCGCGTTCGAGGACGGCGCCAGGGCCGCAGGAGGCCGCAGTCCCGCGGGCCGGGGCGGCCGAGCGAGCGCAGCTGGGCTGAGCGCGGACTTGGAGGTGACGTCGGGGCTGGGACCCCGGGCTCGGAAGGCCTTCCTGCGGGAAGGACGGGGACGGGGATGCAACTCTGGGCTGGGCGTGGGGAGCGGGGAGCGCCGCGGGGTCAGGGCGCAGGCCGGCCGGCCTCCAAAACCGGGGAGGCGCTGGCGGGTCGGAACCGCGAACGGGGTGCCCGGAGGGAAGGCTGGGGCACGGCGGGCCCCGGGGGGCTCGGCGCTCGCGGGCTCCCGCGGCCCGGCCAGCTCTGCCGAGCACCGGGACGTCCCGCCCCGGCCGGGCCCCTGTGCCGTCCGCGCGCCGAGGGACGGGGCCCCGCCGCCGCCAGCCTGGGCCCGGCGTCCCGGGGCTCCCGGGGAAGGGGCCGTCCCGCAGGCGCTCGGCCCGCGTTCCGGGTCTTGGCGGCGGCCGCGGAAGGCGGCGCGCGGGGCAGGGGCGCCATCTGGGGGGTTCGGCGGCCCGGCCGGGGGCGCCCGCAGCCGTCGGGGCTGGGGTCCGGGCGCTGGCCGACCCGTCCGCAGGGGCCCCAGCCCGACTCCGGCCTGCGCCCCCGGGCACCGCCCCGGCCCGCCGGACCCCCGAGGTCTAGGGCACGCCCTCCCCGGACGCCAGCGCCCCGGTCCCGGCAGCCCAGTGGGCGGCGCCGCGACTGAGTCGACCCCGGCGGGCGGCGGGCCTTGAGCGAGCCGGGGCTCCGCCCCCGCTCAGGCCCCGCCCCGTAGAGGCCCCGCCCATCTCCCGGCCCCGCCCCTTCCTGCCGGCTCGCTCCCCGCCGCCCGCGCGCCCAGGCCCGGAGCGCAGCCCACGGCTCCCCGCCCGGCCCCGCCCCGCCCCGCCCCACCCCTCCCGCGAGGGCGGCCCGAAAACCCGGAGCGCGGGCGGGAGCGCGGCTCGGCCGGGCCGGGCGGCCGCACTGGGCATGCTCAGTCGCCGGGGCAGGTTTTTCGGTCGCAAGTAGGAAGCTTTCTACACTCGGCCGGAGAGGGAGCCGCGGATCCCGCCCCAGACCGCCCGGCCCCCGCGGCGGGGCGCGATGAGCCGGCGCCCGAGCCCCAGCTGGCCCGCCGGGCACTGAGCGCGGGCGCCCGGGGCGCGTGGCGCAGCTGCTCCTGCGCACAACCCCGCCGCGCCGGCCGAGTCGCCGCGGAGCGCGAGAGGCGCCTGGGTGCACCGCGCCCGCCGGCGCGAGCAGGAAGCGCAGGCCACGCAGGACCAACTGAAACAAAGTGCGGGCCCGCGCGCGCCCGCCGCCGCCATGGCCTCCGAGGAGCTGTACGAGGTAGTCCCCTCCCCCGCCGCCCCGACGGCCGCCTGCGCCCCTCCCCCGCCGCCGCCGCCCGCGGCCGGACCCGCGCGGCCCCCGCCCGCCGGCGCCCACACGCACGACCGGGACCCCCGCCCGCCGCCGCCGGGATGGGGGTCGCGCCCGCGCTCCGGAGCGTCGGGCGCAGGTCGCCCTCCGGTCCCCGCCGCCGAGAGGGCTTCGCCCCGGGCAGGGCGGGGGGCCGCGCGCTGTCTGCGCCCCGCCGATGCGAAGCCCCGCACGGAGAGGCTCGGCGTGGACCGCATGCTGTAATTAGGTTAGCATTGTGGCCGGAGCCAGGAAATTTAAATTTAACGCCGCTCCCTCCCGGCGTGGCCGCGGCAGCCCCGCGAGTCTCGAGGAAGGGCAGGATCCCAACCCCGAGCTGCCGTGGGCGATGGGTTTGCCAGCTCCTGCCCGGAGCCCGAGAGTTCGCGATCTGGGTCTTCGGCCGCACGTTTTGTCTGTCTCGGCGCAACTTCTGGACGTCTTGCGAAGTAGACTTGTTGGGAGTGCGGGCGGAGGAGGAAGACTTGCTGTGCTTTGGGGTAAACGAGTCTTGTGGTTCGCGTGTATTTAGAAATGCGTGCTTTTAAGAGAGCTGGTAACTTCGGGACGATGTTTGGACTCACCTTTAGGGTCCGGTTAAGGACCTGGCTGTTTAGGGACTTGAGCAAGCGATCTTGGGAGACCTCCGGGGCTTGCGTATTATTGCCACGGGCCTGCAGTGGCGCCTTGTTGACAACAGCAGTACGAGTCCCTCTAACAACTTGTTGTTGCTTTTAAAAACCAAGCGATTGCAGAGGTTCCCCGGAGGGGAGGGTAAGGTGGGTTGCTTCTAACATCGCGTGTGGTCAAGCGCGCCCTACTTTTAGCTGGCGCTAAAAATGTAGCATTCTTGTCAAGCATTTTACACATTAGCTCTACCCTGCTGGACTCAGGATCTTGTTTCAGGTCCTTTGGGAATGTAAAAGAAGACACAAACTCCCTGTTTCTAAGAAGTTTCTCGTCGGGAAGGCAAGTGTTTTCTGTGGGGAAGGCCCAGGAGTAGAGACTGGGAGAGGGTTCCTCCAGCAGCGGGGGAAATACAGAGTATGAGGTGGCAAGGATTTTACTTTTACATTGGCTTGTTTTTCCGTAGTTTAGTCTCCAAGGTTCACACTTAGATTTGTTTTTGTGCTAATAAGCACATAATCAGTTCCACTAGTATTAGGAAGGGAGTAAGTAGCACCTTATACGTAAGTTGTATCCTGTGCCTGTTAAAGTGAATCTAAAGATGACACATTCACCACTACTGCTTTATGAATTAAATGTAACTTTTTCTTCTTCTGTGTTTATCACCCAGTATTTTTAGATTTTTCTACTCTACTTTCCTGGCAGAACTCTTTTGTAAGTAGCATGTCATACCAAGTTTGTGTTCATTCAGCATGTTATTATTAAGTTCTTGCCATCAAGAGAGACAGAGGTAGGAAAACATTCTTGCCTCAAGGAACCTCTGCTGGAAAGAAAGAAAAATATTGCAAGAAATACAGAATTGTACAGTTGAAGTTTTGACTCTGAGTTTTATTTTAGTTTGTTTTGGTTTAAAGGAATGGAGAAGTATAATTGAAGTAGTGAGTGTAAGTATGTATAGTATGTAGTGGTCTTTATCTTGCAGGCCAGGCTTTCTACTTCTTGTAGTCAACACTATAAAGATTAAAAGTTGACTTTAGAAACTCTTGCATTTGGGCTGAGAGCCTGGATTTGGAGTCCAGCAACTTGTTACTGACATGAGAGCTCGATTTCCTCCTATGTGAGGTTGGGATCAATGCTTTTCCTCATAGAGCTGTGATGTTTACAAGAGAAAATACATAAAGCTTTCCTTACAATTCCCATGGCAAATAATAAGTGATGTCAATTGTTACATTATATTGTAACTCACTGAAAAGCCCTCCTTGAGGCCTGTTTTGTTTCTCAAGCGGTCCAGTCTTCTTGCTTTGGTCAGGGCAGTCTTATTTGTAGCGTAACAGTGAGGTGAAGCTGTAAAATGTACGCTGCAGTCAGAGGAACAGGAAGAACTCTGAAGTACTTGAGTAACTTGAGGGAAAGGGCCATCAATGTCATTTGTTCCTAAATGGAAACACCTTTCGTGTTTGGCCTCAGACTGCACAGATCCAGAGGCAGTATTGGCAAGGGAATGCCCGGCCTTCCTTGAGTGGTATGGTGGGAGGACAGGTCCTTAGGAGCTATATGGAACTTAGATGAGCTACCTGACTGCCAGGCTTCGTGTTCTCACCTCACAGTATCCCCCGCACTCAGCTAGGACCTGGTGTATGGTGGTAGGTGCTTAGGAAATACCTATGCAGCTATGGACACTGTGCCTTGGGAGTTAAAAATGAGGGAACAGATCCTGGAAAAGATGGTGAAACATCCTTCTTTCAAAATTGAAAGAGCTCCTATTAGTTGAAGGAGAGAATAAATTTATTCTCCGAATCTCCAGCAGCTAGGATTAGGGGAAAACCGATTTTTGGATTCTGCATTCTAGAACTTAGTAGCTTTCACGAAAAGACCAAACATCCTTTGTGTTTAAATTATTCTAAATGTATTTACCTTTTAAAACTGAAGTGTGAAGTTGTATATGTATTTATTATGTACAATGTAGCATGGTTTTTTCCCCATTTTTAAAATGTTCTAGGCGTACGTAATGATCACATTCATCATGGGGAATGGGTACCTGTGCGTGCTGTATCTTGCTGCTTCTGTTTTTCCTATTCCCCTTCCCTCCTTTTAGCCCCCCTTCTTATTTACAAAAGTTTTGTTTCCATTTTTTCCTTCTTTCTCAATTTTTTCTTATCCCTTCCTTTCTTCCTCCCTTCTCCCTTGTTCCCTGTCACATTTGAACATTTTCTTCCCATACTTTCAGTTTTTCACACCAGAGAAACAAGGTGCTATTTAAACATATGTTCAGTTTATTTTATTGAAGAGTATCATTTCAAGGTACATCCATTCAGCTAAAAATATCTCAAGCTTATCCTTCTTTATGGCAGAGTGGTATTCCATTGTATCAAAAAAAAACACATCATCTTTATCTGTTCATCCGTTGATGGGCATTTGGGCTGCTTCCAAGATTTAGCTATTATAGCTGTGCCACTGTAAACATGGGTGTGATTGCATCACTATGGACAGTAACTTGAATTGTTGAATTTCAAGGAGATGCTACTTAGGGGAATATGTGGGTCAAATGGAACCACTACTTCTAGCTTTTTGAGGACTCTCCACACTGATTTCCACAGTGGTTGCACCAGTCTACACTCCTACCAACAGTGCAGAAGGGTTCCTATTTCCCCACCACACTAGCCTTTGTTACTAGTTGATTTCTTGATAACAGCCATTCTTTCTGGAGTGAGATGAAATTTCAGTGTTGTTTTAATTTGCATCTCTGGAATGACTGTGGATGTTGAACATGTCTTCATATATTTATTTGCCATTTCCGCTTCATCTGAGAAGTGTCTGTTTCTAATGCCCATTTTTGGATTGGGTCTTTAAATTTGAGGGTCTGATTTTTTGGGAAGGGTTCTCTATTATATGTTAGACATTAGTCCTTTGAGGAACAGCTAGCTAAAATTTTCCCCCACTCTGTGGGTTGTCTATTCTGTTGGTGATTTCTTATGCTCTGTAAAAGCTTTTTAGTAAGGTGAGATCTCAGTTGTTGATTCTTTGTGATATTTCCTGTGTGATTTTGGAGTTCTGTTGGGAAAGTCTTTGACTACACCAGTGTCTTCAAGAGTGCTTGCTCTTCTATCTTCCAGCAGATTTACTGTTTCTGTTTTAGTATGTAGATCTTTAATCCATTTCCATTTTAGTTTAGTGAATGATAAAAGATATGGGTGTAGTTTTAATCTATGTGGAAGGCCAGTTTTTCCTGCACCAGTTTTTAAAGAGTAGCTTTCCTCCAGTGAAGGTGTTTGGCTCTTTTGTCAAAGGTAAGGTGGCTGAGTGTGTTTGGAATTGTTTATGCATCTTAGCTGTTCCATTGACCCTTGGGTCTGTTTTGTTGTTGTTGTTGTTGTTCTTTTGCCAGTACCTGTTTTATTTTTACAGTAGCTTTGTAGTATAATTTTAGGTTAGGGGTTGCAATGCCCCTTGTCTTGGCATAGTTGCCTAGGATTGATTTTGCTATTCTAGGTGTCTTTTGGTTCCAAAGGAATTTTGAGAATGTTTTCTCTAATTCTGTGAGATACGCTATTGGTATTTTGATGAGGATAGCATTAAGTCTGTGTAACAATTTTGGAGGTGTGGCCGTTTTCACAACTTTGGTTCTTCCCACCCAAGAGGAAGGGATATCTTTCTATGTTTTGATATTCTCTTCAATCTACTTTTTCAGAATATTGTAGTTTTCAATGTAAAGATCTTTTACTTCATTAGATTCATTCTTAGGTGTTTCTTTGTTTCTTTTTTTGCATGCTGTTGTGAAAGGTATTCTAATACTAATTTTCAGTGGGTTGTTATTTGTATATAGAAATGCTATTGATTTTTGATTGTTGACTTTGTATCCACCTACACTGAATTTGGTTATTAAATCTAGAAGTCTAGAAATCTAGAGTTTTGGGGAGCACCTATGTAGAGTATCATGTCATTAGCAAATAATGATAATTTAACTTCTTTCCTATCCTTCTTTTTTTCTTTTATTTCTTTCTCATGTCTGATTGCTTTGGCTGATGTTTCCAGAGTTACATTGAATAGGACTGGTGACAGACATATTCATCTTGTTCTTGATTTTAGGATGAAAGCTTTTAGTTTTTGTCCATTTAGTGTGCTATTAGCTGTTGGTTGTCATAGATGGCATTTATCAGATTGAGGAAAAGACAATCTATTCCAATTTTCCGTAGGGTTTTTTTTTTTTTTTAATACCATAAATGGGTGTTGAATTTTGCCAAAGGCTTTTGTGCGTCTATTGAGAGGATCAGGTGGTTTTTCTCCTTGGTTCTGTTGACATGGTGTATTGTTTATTGATTTGCATATGGTGAGCTATCCCTGTATTCCTGGGATGAACTCTCCTATGTGGACATGCTATGTAGTCTTCTTGATGATTTGCTGCATTCTGCTTGCCAGTATCTTACTGTGTCTATATTTATTAGAGAGATTGGCCTGTGGTCTTCTTTTTGTGGTTGACTCCTTCTCTGGTTTTGTATTGGGATAATGCTTGATTACAGGAATGAATGTGGGAGTGTTGCTTCTCTTTCAATTTTATTAAAAAGTTTGTGAAGTAATAGAATTAGATCTTCTCTAAATTTCTTGTAGAATTTAGCAGTAAATCCGTCAGGGCCTGGGCTTTTCTTCATTGCTAGGTTTTTAATTACATCTTCAATTTTATTGCCTGATTCTGGGTTATTTTGAATTTTTCTATGTTTTTGATTCAGCTTTGGTAATTCATATGTATCTAGGAATTTGTCATTGCTTCTGTGTTTTCCATCTTATTAATATACAGGTTCTCAAAGTAGATATTGATGATCTTCTGGATTTCTGCAGGATCTATTGTGATTTCATCCTTTTCATTCTTAATTTGTGAATTTGACTGTTTTCTTTCCTTTTTTTGATAAGATTGGTTGAAGGTTTGTCAATTTTTTTAAATCTTTCAAAGAACCAACTCTTTGATTCATGAATTCTTTGTATGGTCTTCTTAGTCTCCATTACATTAATTTCTGCTCCAATTTTTATAATTTCCTGAGCTTTGGACTTGACTTACTTTTTGTTCTAGAAGCTTGAGGTTCAACTTTTTTTTTATTTGAGCTCACTCTATTTTTCTAATATGGGAATTCAGCACTCTAAATTTACCTAGGACTGCTTTCATTACATCCCATAAGTTCCAGTATGTTGTATGGACATTATTGTATAATTGTAGAAACTGTCTGATTTCGTCTTTGATTTAATCTGTGATCCACTGGTTGTTTAGGAGGGTGTTATTTAATTTCCATGGGTTTATGAAGTTCTTCTGATTTTTTTTTTGCCATTGATTTCTAATTTCATTGCATTATAATTTGATAATATATATAGAATAATTTCATTTTTCTTAAGCATATTCTATGGGGTATTATGTGGTCTATTTTGAACATTCCATGTGCAGCTGAGAAAAATGTGTATTCTGATGTTGTGAGGTGGAACACTCTGAAGACATCTACTAAGTCCATTTGTTCAAATGTTTCATTCAGTTCTGATACTTCTTGTTGGTTTTTTTGTTTTTGTTTTTTGTTGTTGATTTATTTGTGACAGTGGGGTATTGAGGTCATGTATTACAGTTGTCATAGTGTTTATTTGATTTTTCATGTCCATTAATTTTTGTTTTATATAGTTGTGGTATTTGGTGCATATATATTTATGATTGTTATCTCTTTCTCTTGGATTGTTCTCTTTGTAAGGATGTAGTGACCTTCTTTGTCTCTGTTAATCATTTGGCTTGAAATCCACATAGACTACAAATAAAGTAGCTACCCCTGCTTTTTTCTGAATTCCTGTCACACGAAGTATTGTTTTCCATCTTTTGACTTTCAGTCTGTGAATTTCTTTTTGAACTGTGTTTCTTGTGTGCAGCATGTAGTTGGACCTTGCTTCTTAATTCAATTTGCCAGTCTTTTTTTTTTTGGATTGGTGAGTTGAGACCATTAACATTGATGGTTATAACTGATATGCATTGATTTATCCTTGTCATGTAGTTTGTCAGTTGTTGGTTTCCCCCTTTTCTCCCTGTTTAATTACTTGCCTTGCCTCGTGGATTTACTCTGTTGGGTTCATGGAATTGTAGTCCTCTATCTCTTTCTAGAATGTCCTTCAGAATATTTTTGTGTGCTGGTTTGGTGGTCATGAATTTCTTCAGGTGTTGTCATTGAAAGTATTGTATTTCTCCATCAATTTTGAAAGATAGTTTTGTGAGGTACATCAATTTGGGTTGTAGGTTGTTTTCTTTTAGGGCTTGAAATATTTTAAGCTTTCCTTGACTTGAGGATTTGTGATCAGCAGTCTACTGTGGTTCTGATGGACTTTCCCTTATAGTTCTCTAACAGCTTGTTAATATTCTGTTGTGTTGAATTCTAAAATCTTGCCTGTTGTGTGCCTTGGCATATTGTTTTTGTTTTGTGTTTAAATCTTTATCTGCTCTAGAGTCACTCACTGTGTCTTTCACCATGCATGTAGTTATCTGAGACATTATGTCTGATTTGATATTTTTTCTGGTTTCCATCTGCTTTGTTTCTTCCAGCATTACCACTTCAGAGAGTCCAGGTGGGTGGCTTTCCAATTGTTCCATCTCATTGCCCCTGGGTTTGCCTTTGATGAACTGGAAGTCTGTGGGTGCATTTTGCTTAGGTGTCTTCTCATTTTACATATATAAAGTGAGAGTGAGGGGTTGATGCTTATAAACTGCTTCTGACAGGTAGCTTTATTGCTGGTATCTAGAAGTCTTAGGGAATAACTACCTCTCAGACATGTCTTCCAAATGTAGCTGGCTTTTGGGTTTATAACACTGAAGTATGGAAAATATAATGTATTTCATTGTGGAATGGTTAAATCAAGCTAGTTAACAAATGCATGACCTTGCAGTTATTTTCATGCTGAGACTATCACTTTTAATACTTTCTAGCAATAGCAGTATATCACCTGCAGTAGTTACCTTTGCTGTACAGTAAATCTCTTGAACTAACTCCTTTTATGAAATGTAATTATATATTCTCTGAGCATTATTTCCTCATCCTCCCTTAGTAGCCCCTATTCCAGTCTCAACTTGTCAGATCAACTTTTTTAGATTCCACCTAAGAGTTCACATGGTGATTGTTCTTTGCTTTATTTTGCTCATCACAGTGATCTCTAGGGCCATCCATGAACTTGGAGATGACAGGATTTCATTTTTTAAATGGCTGAATAGTACACTGCTGTGTGTGCAGACTCTTACTTTCTTTACTCATTTATCCATGGAGGGAGTCTTAGGCTGAGTCTGCACTTGGCTGTAGTGGGTAGTGCTGCAGTCAACATGGGTGTGCAGGGCTCTCTTCCTCCTGCTGCCTTTATCTTTTGGGTAACTACCTGGTCATGAGAATGATGTTCACACTGCAGTCTTTTTCTAATTTGGAAGGAACTCTCTACAGTTTGCCACAACCATTGTATTAATATGCAGTCCCAGCAACCACTTTAAGGTTGCCTTTTTCTCCGCATCTATTCTGTAGGTTGTTGCTTTGTTTCCTCTCTGTGATTGTGCCCTTAACTATGCAGAAACTTTTATATTTGATGTAGTCCCTCCCATTTGTCTGTTTTTTGTTGCTGTGCTTTGGATGTCATATGAAAACAGCAACAACAAAAAAGAATCATTACCGAGAGGATATCTTAGGGCTTCTCCCTCATTGTTTTCTTCCACTGGTTTCATAGTTTGAGGTTTTACATCGAAGTCTTTAATCTATTTGATTTGATTTTTTAATGACGAGATAAGGCTCTGATTTTATTTTTTACATGGACATCTAGTTTTCCCAGTTTATTAATGTGATTGTCCATTTTCCATTGTTTGTTCTTGGCACCTTGGTTTAAAATAAGTAGGCTGTAAATGTTTGATTTGTTTCTAGGCTTTCTGTTCTGTTCCATTGGTCTGTGTTTGTTTTTATGCCAATATCTTTTTTTTTTTTTTTTTTGGTCTTTTTGAGACAGGGTCTCGCTATGCAGTTCAGGCTGGCCTTAAGCTCACTTTGTAGCCCAGGCTGGTCTCGAACTCACAGTGATCCTCCTGCCTCAGCCTCACGAGTGCTGGGATTATAGGTGTGAGCCACCACGCCCAGCTTATGCCAGTATCTTGCACTTTTGGTTACTGTAATTTTCTGTTATGTTCTGAAGTCAGTAGTACAATGCCTTTTTTTCCTTGTTCCTACTCAGGACTGCTTTGACTATTTGGGACCTTCTGGAATTTCTATATAAATTTTAGACTCATTTGTTGTCTTTCTGTGAGGAGAAATATTATTGGTATTTTGGTGGGAATTACACTGAATATTTAGATCACTATGTACAGTAGGAACATTTTAGACATATTTTGCTGCTTATAATTCATAAACAAGATATCCTTCCATTAATTCATGTCTTCGTTTCTTTCATCAGCATTTTATAGTTTCAGTAGAGATCTTTCACCTCATTGCTTTATTCCTATTTTATTGTAACTGTTATAAATAGGATTTTCCCTTTCTTTTCCAATAGTTTGCGATTATTATGTAGAAGGAACACTACTGATTTTTGCATGTTGGTTTTACCCTGCAACTTTTCTGAATTTATTCTAATACATTTGGGGGAGTCTTCAGGGTATTTATATAAAACCACTTTGTCTGAAGACTAGGATAGTTTACTTTCCTCTTCATTTTAAATGCCTTTTATTCCTTTCTCTTGCATAATTACTCTGGCCAGGATTTTCAGCACATGTTGAGTAGAAGTGGAAAGTGGGCAATCCTTGTTTTGTTTCAGTTCTTATCAAAAGAAATCTCTCAGTTTTTGTCCATTAGCTGTGATTTTGTCATTTATGGCCTTTGCTGTGTTGAGGTTCCTTCTGTAACTGATTTGTTCATGGTTTTCATCGTGAAGGAGTGTTGAGTTCTGTCAGATGCTGTGTGGAAGTGGTGGTCCAGTTTTGTCTCTCACTGCGGTTAGCACGCCGTGTTTGTCGATTTGTGCATTCTGAAGCATCGCACATCCTGGGCTGGACCTCACTTGATCTTGATAGATGATCTTTTTAATATGCTGCTGAATTTGGTTTGTTAGTATTTTGTTGAGCATTTTTACATCTTTTTGCCTGTAGATTTCTTTTTTGTTATGTTCTTGTCTGTTTTTGGCATCACTTTACTACTGGTCTCTAGTGTGAGTCTGGAAGTGTTGCCTCCTCCACTTTTTAGAAGAGCTTGAGAAGGTGGTGTTGGTTCTAAATATTTGATAGAATTCATCTGTGAAGCCATTGGGTCATGGTTTGCTTGGGTGGGAGACCACTTATCAGTGACTTAATCTGTTTCTTTATTGGTCTGTCTAGGTTTCTGTTTCTTTTTAAGTCTTGCTAGGCTTTTTGTTGTTGTGTGTGTATGGTTTTTTTTTTTTTTGAGACAGGTTCTCACTGTATAGTCTATGCTGGCCTTGAACTCATGAGTCCTCCTACCTCAGCCTACAGGTGTACAGCAGCAAGCCCAGCAATCTTGATAGTTCTGTGAGCCCAGGAATTTGAGGTCGTCTGTTTGTTGGCTGTAATTGGTAGCAGTAGTCTTTCATGATCTTTGTATTTCTGTGTTATCTTGTTGTAAGATCTTCTTTTTCATTTCTGATTTTTATTTTGTCTTAATTTAGCTAAAAGTTGATTTATTCGGTTTATCTTTTTAAAAAGCTGATTTAGTTCATTGATTTTTTTTTTTTTCCCTAGATCATTTGCTTTTGCTCTGGTCTTTAGTATTTCCTTCTTTCTGCTACCTTTGGGCTTCGGTCTTTCTTATTTTTGTAGTTTCTTGAGGTGCAAAGTATAGTCATGTAAGGGTTTTTTGGTGTGTGTGTTTTTCAACGTACAAATTTAATAGTGTATGTTCCCTCCTAGAATTGCTTTTGCTAAATCCCATAGGTTTTGGTATGTTGTCATTCCACTTTCATGTTTCACAGTTTTAAATTTCCGCCTGAATTTCTTCAGTGACCCATTGGTTGTACAAAAACATGTTAAATTTGTGGATTTCCAAAAGTTCTTCTCCTTACTGATTGGTACTTTCATACCATTGTATTCAGAAGATGCTAGATTTGATTTCAGTCTTAAATGCATTAAGACTTATCTTGCAACCTACTATATGATCTGTCTTGAAAAATATTTTGTGTGCATTTGAAGAATATATATGTTATGATTTGTGTCTGGCTGCACCCTACTTCCTTCCAAAGCCTCATGCTTTTCGGAGACAGCTGAATGTAGTTTGTGATTGATTCATGGATGGATGCTGGGATTGAAGATGTGAGTGCTGTACCCACCCTAGGGCAGGTAGCCTACATACAAAATAAGGACGGAAGAGTCTTATCTCCTCTCTCTCTCTCCCTCTTATTCTCCTGTTGCTTTTGCCATCTTCTGCTCCCATGAACTGTTGCCCCTCTGCGGAGTGAGCAAAATAAACCTTTCCTTCTTTAATTTTGAGTGTCGGGTATTTTGTCTCAGCAATGAGGAAAGAAACTAAGGCTTTATGTTTATGTTTATGTTCTGTCGATGTTGGGTGTCAGGTTCATTTGGCCTGGGTAGTTTTAAGTTTAAGTGTTTCTTTGGTGCTTTGTGTGGATGATCTGTGCGCTGCTGGAAGTAGGGGCATTGAAGTCCGTGGTGTTATGCTACTGCAGTCTCCCTTCTTTCAGATCTACAAATGCTTGTTCTATATATGGAGGTGTTCTGAATTGGGGTGCTTGCACATATATATACACAGTACTTAGAGTTCTTACGTCCTCTTGCTGAAGTGACCCCTTTGTTGTTATATAACCTTACTTTTTACAGGTTTTGTTTTAAAGTTGCCTTATCTGATAGAACTGTAGTGACTCCTACAGGCTTTGTAGGAAGTATCTTTTCCATTCCTTCATTTTTTGCACTGTGTGTTCTTCCAAGTGAAGCGAGTCTCATAAGCTACATACACAGCAGATCCTTGACCTAGGATGGTTTGACTTTAATTTTGGGTGGCAGGGGTCTTTTTGAGACAGGGTTTCACTGTGAACCCCAGGCTGGCCTCAGACTCGCAGTGATCCTCCTACCTCAGTCTCCCGAGTACTGGGATTACAGGTGTGCCCCACCGTGCCTGGCTGATTTAAGGGTTTTTTTCCTTTTTTGGTACGGAGGATTGAACTCATGACCTTGCGCTTGCCAGGCAGGTGCTTGTGCTGCCTAGCTAAACCCCCAGCCAAGATTTTGTCTTTGCAGTGGTGCCGGTGGCACCCTTGCAGCAGGAGCTGTACTTAAGGTTTTGGATTTGGGTCTTTCCCAGGCTGGTGACCTGTGGTGTGGTGCTGTCTTACAGGGCTCTTAAGCCACCATGTGATAACCACTGGGCCGACTGGTCCCCCACCCACCCACTGCGTGCTACGAGGCTGAGTCGCAATGTTCTGTAGGTGCCGTAAATGCAGGTTTTATTTGCGGGTATTTTCAGCAACATGAGCGTATTGGACTGTAACCCATCATAGGTGGAGGGGCATGTGCTGCAGTTTCCTTTTCTTAATTCATTCTGTCTGGAGAATATAATCTCCATTTACATGTAAGGCAGTTATTTACTGGTAAGGGCCTTCTACCATTTTGGTAATTGACTTTTTTGGTAGCTCCTTTTTTCCTTTTTTTTTTATTGTCTTCCTACATGGTTAAGTGTGTGCGTGCATGTGTGTGTGTGCGTGTGTGTGTGTGTTTAAAGTTTTTGCCTTATTGGAGATTTGTCACTTTCTTGTTGCCACAAAGCTTACAAAAAGCATTTTCATATAAACAGGTTGTTTTAAGCTCATAACAGTGTGATTTGAACATAAAAAAGACTGCTTTTATTTCAGTCCCTCTCTTGTGGGTTGAAGTTTTGATGTCACAACTTAAAACATTACCACCACAACCACCTCTTTTTTTTTTTTTTTTGTCTTTTTGAGACAGAATCTCACTATGTGGTTCAGGCTGATCTTGAGCTCACTTTGTGGCCCAGGCTGGTCTCAAACTCTCAACAATCCTCCTGCCTCAGCCTCCCGAGTGCTGGGATCCACAGGCTTGCATCACCACACCCGGCTTAGCACCCCTTTTTGATAGTTGCATGGCTTGAACTCAGGGCCTTGGACACATCCGAGGTAGAAGCTGCCAGCTCTTTTGATTTTGAGATGAGTCTTGGTTGTCGACTGACCTTGAATTTGTGACCCTCCGCCCTCAGCCTCCTGAGTTGCTGAGATTCCTGGGTTGGTGCCCACCGTACCTGCCCAGCTTGCATCTTTTTATATTGCATGCCTATACCAGGCATTCAGTAGAGCACTCTATGCAGCAGGGCAGACGGGAAATGCTTTGACTGCGCGGGCCATGCAGTCTTTGCTGCTGCTACTGAGCCCTGTTGTTGTAATGTGGAAGTGACCATAAGCAACACCCATATGAATGAGCACCTCTGTCCACTAAAGCTGCTGATGGACAGCAGTCAGACCTTCCTGTAGTTTTTATGGGCCATGAAATACGCCTCTCCCCCAGTCATGCAAAAGTGTAAAAGTTGCCCTTGACTCACGGCTTCCTCAGACGCAGGCGGTGGGCTGGTTGGGCCTGTAGGTCGGGTGTTGCTGACCCTGGGTGAGTGGCCGGCTGTCCTCGCCTGTCCAGAATCTGCAGTTTCCAGTGGCCGGCAGGCGTAGTTCAGAGGGGAGGAGGAGTAATGAAGGCCTTCAGCTTTGAGCGTTACAGGGTGTCACTGTCACTTCTCCTTAGCCACTGGGCAGCTTGCTGAGGGACTCTCCACTGAGTGGGTGAGGAGAGGAGTCACAGGGCTCCCATGACAGTCTTCTGCAAAAGCAAAATATGGTACCCAGCTGTTAAACGGTTATACCACAGCGCCTGTGTCTTCTGTTCTTTTTGGGAAGGTTTGTTTTGTTTATTTTGAGGTAGGGTCTTGCTGTGTAGTCCAGTGTGGCCTTGAATTCACTGTGTAGCCATCATACCTGGCTTGTCTTCCACCCAGCTCACAAACAAACCTTGGGTTTCAAAATAGTATCCAGCAAATGGAGTACATCACCAAGAAAGCTGTGAGGTCCAGAGGACCATAATTTATCCAAGGTCAGGGAACCCCTTGGTGAGTGCGATCACCGGGACTGCCACCCAATAGGTTTCTGGAGGCACCCGCGGGGCAGTTGAGTGAGACGTGTGTGTGTGCGCGCGCGTGCTTTGAACATTCACGGGCTCTCTGCATGCCCTTTATCTCGTGAATTGCTGGGAACGTTATTAACCTGCTCTGGCACCAGCAAGAACACCTCTGGTGCTGGACCTCTGACTTTGCCTTCAACCCACGTGTCCTTCAGGGCTCCTTCCTTGCTCTGGTAGTTAAGAATCATTGAGTGGCAGGGGGTGTAGCGCAGTGCCTGCCTGGCAAGCATGAGGTCCTGAGTTCCATTGTCAGTAGCCTCCCCAAAAGAAAAAAAAAAGAACCACTGACTTTTGCCTCATGCTTTCCAGGGATCTTTAAGGACATGCTTTCATGGTAAATAGACAATTCTTCATTTTCAGTGTTCTGATTCAGTTTCAGATATCCATGATGGCACAGAATAGCCCGAAATGAGTCACATTTTCCTAAGTTGGAATAGGTTTTAGTGTGTGTGTCCTCCCTGGCATAACAGGATCCTCTTCTTAGGGTCACTTAAAAGCATTGAACCCACTTTTCAGGGTTTGGATAGGGATGAGGCCTGTGTTGTAGGCAGCTGTTGGTGTGGCTGTGGGAATAAGGGACTTCTGGGTTTACCTCCTTATTTCAGACACTCAGGGCGCAGGTGCAGGTGGGCAGGGGTGGGGATCTGCCAGACAGGAGAGGAGCGCAAGGTGATCACACTGGCCTTCTGCACAGTGGTCCTCTTGACCGCTGCTAGTTATTAACTCAGTCGTCCCCAGAAGGGAGTATTAAAAACGCTGGGTCACTAACTAGAAGTACCATTGTCTTCATTGTGTAGTGTATTTGTCCACTGGTGTATACATGCTTTAAAGCTAGGCATTGTTTTTGGGTCATTGTTTTCGGCAGTTCGGTAGCTGCATGATTGCTGGATTACTTTAGTGGAAGAGCAAATCATAGGACGACCCTGCACTCCTGACGCTGCTTGAAGATTCCCCCTCCCCCAACCAGCATTCTGCGCTACACCGATCTGTTTACCCTTAGTGCTTCGTCTGCTTACAGGGCTTCAGCTCTAGGTTGGAGAGAACTACTGATGTAACGTTTCCCCACGTCAGCTCGTTCTCTGGCTTTTAAATATGAGCAGGAGTGTGGTACACAGCTCTGTAGAGAAAAGCTGTTGGGTTCCATGAAAATTGGTACAGGTACATGCGAACATTTTTCTGGGAGGAAGGAGCGACAGCTTTCGTGCACTTCTGGGAATCCAGGATCAAAAGCAGTTCTGACTTGGTCTCTTAAAACTTTTTATTTTTATTAGAATATGTTTGCAGTACCTAGTGATTACTTTTGTTTTGGTCTTTATTTATACTTTGGGTCTCCTGTAAGAGAATCCATGTGATAATTAAGATCGTGTGCCTCATATATCTCATTTAACATCATGGTCTCAAGGTGCATCTATTTTCCTACAAAAGGCTCATTTATCCTATTTTATAGCAGAGTAGTACTGCATTATATATAAATACCACGTTTTCTTTATCTGTTCATCTGCTGACTAGACATGTAAGCCATTT
Organism: Hydrochoerus hydrochaeris; assembly: GCA_004027455.1. Taxonomy (NCBI): domain Eukaryota; kingdom Metazoa; phylum Chordata; class Mammalia; order Rodentia; family Hydrochaeridae; genus Hydrochoerus; species Hydrochoerus hydrochaeris. The sequence goes on from PVLA01004711.1 coordinate 80,803, forward strand.
CAAGATTTAGCGATTATGAACATGGGTATGTGTGTACCAGTGGAGTATGACATCTCTTAACTCTTTTGGAAGATCCCTGGAAGGGTAATAGCCGGGTTGAGTGGAATTTCTACTTTTAGCTTTTCGAGGACACTCCATTCTGATTGATTTCCATCGTGGTTGTACCAACCACGTAGAAAGCCCCATATACACAGCCTCTCCAGCACTTATTATTTGATTTTTTTGATGATAGTCATTCTTTCTGGAGTAAAATGGAATCTTAGTGTTATTTTAATTTTGTATTTTTCTAATGGCCAGAGATGCTGAACGTTTTTTTTTTTTTTCATGTATCATTTGTACTACTTTTTCTGAAAGTAGTTCTTTAGGTGCCCATTTTTTACTGGAGCTTTTATTGGGGGAGACCTATTTTTTTAGTTTTTTATACTAGTTCTAGATACTGTTTCTCTATTTGAGGAGTACCTGGCAGAAATGTTTTTCTCTTTCTATGGGTTGTTTCTTTTGCTACACAAAAGCTTTTTAAATTTGATATAATCCCATGAGTGATTTGTTGTTGTTGTGGTTGTTGTTGTTTTCTGGTACTGGGTATCAAACTTACGACCTCCCACTTTGCCAGGCAGGTACTTGTGCCACTGAGCTAGATTCCCCAACCTGTTTGTTGATTCTTGATGTAATTTCTTTTTTGTCTTCTTTTTTTTTTTTTTTTTGATAACCAGGAATCAAACTCAAGACCTTGCGCTTGCCAAGTGGGCGCTTGTGCAGCTGAGCTGTATCCTCAGCCCTTGATGTTATTTCTTGCGCAGCTGAGGTTCTGTTCAGGGATTCTTTGTCTCTGCCTGTGTCTTCAACAGTTTTAATTGTTTTATCTTACAGCAGAGTGTTTCTTTCTTAATACTTCAGTCATCGATCCTTTTGATTTTATTTTAGTGCACGAGTCCATGGAATTTTAGGTTATCTCTACTTCTTTTAGCAATGTGGTTGGTATTTTGATTAGAATTGGATCAAATCTATATATCAGTTATGAAAGTATGGCCGTTTTGACAATACTGGTTTTGCCTATTCAGGAACAGGGGATATCTTTCCATTTTCTGATGTCCTTGTAAATCTCCTTTTTCAGAGCCCTGTAGTTTATGTTACAGAGGTCTTTCAGTTTGTTAGGTTAATATTAAGCATCTAATTATTATGGAAGCTGTTGTGAATGGTATTGGTTTTGTAATTTCTTTTTTGGTGGGTTCCTTACTGGTGTACAAGAGTGCTACTTATTGTGTGTGTGTGTGTGTGTGTGTGTGTTGACTTTGTATCCTACTACTTTGCTGAATTTGTGAGTTCCACAGGTCTTTTGGTGGATTGTTTTGGGTATTCTGTTTAGCAGATCATGTTGTCTGTGAATAAGGGCAGTTTGATTCTCCCTAGACCCTTGAATTACAACTTGCATTCAGGGCCAGGAATGTAGCTCAGTGGTAGAGCACTTACTTAGCATGTATGAGGCCCTGGGTTAAGTCCCCAGCACTGGAGGAGAGGAAGACATGACTTTCAGTGCTCTTTGACTACTTCTATTATTTTTGTCAAACTCGTTTCTGCTCAATCCATGGGCTGCAATAAAACCTTAATAAAGTGTCACTAATTGGGTATGGACTTTTTTTGCTATTTCCAATTTTTAAGTGGTTATTTTGGAAGTTACAACTATAGGGCCGGGGATTTAGCTCAGTGGCTTAAGTGCCTGCCTGGCAAGGACAAGGTCATGAGTTTGATCCCTGATACCAAAAAAAAAAAAAAAGAAAGAAAGAAATTACAACTACATAAAAAGTTAATGTTTAGTACTACTTTTGACAGTACAAGGGCTTTAAAGTTCTTTACTTTGAGCTATCCCTGAACTTAATGTTTCCCAGTAGTTTATTATGCCACAAAATAGAATATTACTATTTCATATAGATTGTTAGTTTTGGTTTACTTGTATCTTCATTAGTTTCTTTGATCATTAACTTCTGCCTTAGAACTTTGTTTTAGGATTTTTTATTTGCCTGTAAGTACATGTATCCATTTGAGATTTCTTTAGTAATGATTTTGAAAATGCAAATATAGTATGAGCTACACTTCCTGAAGACATGTATCCATTTGAGATTTCTTTAGTAATGATTTTGAAAATGCAAATATAGTATGAGCTATACTTCCTGAAGACTTTTAAAGAAAATGTATAAAGTGGTTACAAAACAATCCCTTCTGAAACAACATATTCATCTTTATTGTCTCTGTTTTGCTACATAAGCTTACTTTCCCTAACTTCCTTACCTGAAATTGTGTGTTAGCTTTTTGTCTCTGACAAATTACCTGATGTAAGTCATCTTGAAGAAGAAAGATTTCTCACGGTTTCAGAGGTTTCAGTCCATGGTCAGCTCCATTGCTGAGAGTCTGGTGAACCAGAACATTGAGGCCGAAGAGTGGTAGGGAAAGAGCCAGAAAGGGCCTGTGGCCACCAGCACATTCAGAGGTGCTCCCGCTGGGCCCCGCTTCCTCACAGCACACTCAGCCTGCGGGTCACCCACTGAGGAGGTTCACGCCCTCGGGGTCTGCTCTCTGCTCCCCGCCTCTGAACGAGGCTGAACCCTCTTTCATGTTGAAGCCGCAGCACAGGGTCTGAGTCAGGCTTGCGTCATCCCACCTGTGTCCTTTTCCCGTCCCTGCCCGCTTCTCCAGTAAGTGACAGGCCCTGCAGCTTGCCGGCCTCACTGTCCTCACTTAGACCCTCCTGTCTACTTCTCCCGTCCAGGTTCTGTGGCCTGGGTGTGTCTGTTGTACAGTAGAAGGACCAGTTTTCATGTGAGTGTTTGCTAGTCCTGATGTCACCTGCATTTTCCCCAAGAAAGGCTGCCTGCCGTGGGCTGCCTTCTGCCTGGATGAGGACACTGATGCGGGAGAAGGTCATCACTGCTGACCCACAGCTAAAATCGGAGTGTTCTTACAGTGACGAGAGTTTCCTAGTTTGAAATTGGACCTTATACGTGAGAATTGAATACTGAGGGGTCTCATTTGAGGAAAAACCCAGCAGAGTGTTTGGGAGACAAATTAGGATTCTAAATTTGATTCAGATAACTTGAGGGAGGAAATTGTGTTTGTAGAAGGGAAACTTGAAACATTAGTATTGAGTGGATTTTATATTTAAAAAACAAATGGACTTTAGCCTACTTTGGTGAAAAGTGTGTGTGTGGCGGGGAAGGCAGCTTCTCTCAGCGGTGCTAAGAAGCCCCAGAAGTTCGCTTCAGTGTGTGAGGAAGCGTCTCTGATTTCCACTTATAATAGGCTCTGCTCTGTGTGTCATCCAGCGTTTTTGTTTGGTTGAACCCAGCTATGATGATTGCAAATCATGAAGATTCTCATATTAAAGTGTACCTGCTTGTCAGTCGTAGTTTACTGTTCAGGATGTAAGGGCCACACATAGTTGTACCCAGAAGCACTTCTTCTTTTAGCATGTAACTAGTGTGAAGAACTCAGCTACTGAGCATACATGAAAATAGAACAAAAAAGAAATCTTAGTTCTCAAAAAGATTTTCTGCCCTTATTTATGCATGTGGTGATCAAGCCTTTGTACCGCGTTGTAGTTGGTGAGACCTTTTGAGGTGTAGCTTTCTGTGGGCGGGGAGGGGGTCTTCGTGTTTCTGGGGTACGTGCACTCTTGATGCAGACTAAGGGACCCAAGTCTCTTCCTCTGTCTTGTTTGCTTCTCTGCCTGAAGGCATTTGGTGCTACCATGCACTCCCCATCTTGAGGTGCCACCAACGGCCTGAAGCAAGGAAACCAATCATGAACTGAAACCTCAGAACTGTGAGCCACAGTAAACCTGCGCTCTTTAAGTTGGTAACCCCAGGTATTTTGTTATAGCAAGGGAAAGCTAGCTGACATACACCTCTTTGGGGTCCCTGAAGCCAAATTCTGTGGTAATGGAGGGGTGTAGGTGAACTTTTAAAGTCTCTTCAGGGGTGAGTAGGTCTGACCCATTGAAGAAAAAGTACTCAAGAGCAAATAAGGACATTTGCGTACCCCAGAGGTGAGTCACAGAGCCCTGTGCTCCCTGAGGCCACAGCAGAAACTGGAATGGTCTGCATCCCTGAGCGGCCCCCTCCGGGGTGGCAGGTGGCAGCTGGCCATGGGAGGGAAATTCCCATCCTGCCTGGGCTTCATCACTGCGGTCCACTGTTGAGACCTCAGGGATTCACAGTAAGGGTGACCTGTGTTTACCTGTGGTTTCTCCGCAACATCTACAGGCCCCAGCCAGCACCCTCCCTGCCTCACCTGTCAGGATGTAGCTGACTTCTATCCTCCCTGCCTTCCTGGGCCGCAGGTGTTGCTGCTTCCTCTATTCACTGCACCCGCTGGACTGGCCTCGTGCAGGACGTGTCCCTCCGTGATGTGACATGATCCAGTCTTCTTGCCCTGCACCAGGCCCGAGGGTCTCCTGCCTGTGTCCTTTGTCCCTATAGTGGCAGAGTGGCCTCATCCCAAAGCTCTTTTCAGGGAGAAATGCAGGGGACAGGCACAAGGCCGGCCTCATTTTTGCTGAGCCAGCCCAGGTCCTAGTATGCCTTGCCCTGCAGGCTTCTCCTCCATACCTATGGCCAGAGCACAGGCTCTGTGGAGAGCATCCTTAGTCTTAGACGGCCAGCGTGCATGGGAAATTGTTGCAGGGTCCATTGCTTTACCAAGAGTCCTTCTGGAATTCTTGCTTTGGCTTGCTGTAGCTCCCTGCCATGGGTAAGTTCACACAAGGAATTAACTGCCAAGGCGAATTCCAGGCCCTGAGTTGGCGGAGTCCCGCTGGTCCTGACCCCCAGCACCATGGGGCACCCGCTGATGGCCAACACAGGGCAGGGGAGGTGTTGAAAGGCTGCTGAGTGGCTTTCTTGGTATTCTTGGTACCACAATGACAGCGCTTTCCTTTGCAGTTCTCCAGTGAGGCCCCTGGCTGTGCCAACTCCGGGCGGAGGAGATGAGCCAGGGCACTGTTCCCCACCTCTCACTGCCACTCGGGCCCCTCTGTTGTCCTGTGACGTGGGGGTAAACTGAGTTTTCTGTTCTTCATGAGAAAACCAGATGGATAATGAAATCCTTCCAACTTTCCAAGCAAATCAGCCCTCAGGCTCACTTTTCTTGTAGCAATCTACACCTTCCCAAAGGGTTCTTGTCCATAGGGGAAAGTAGGTTTCCCTTCATGCCACTGGTCACCAGTGTAGGATAAACTGTCCAGCCAGGCTTTTGCTTGTCACTTGTGGGTGTGAGTGGTGACACCACAGAGCCCGGAGCCACCTAGAGGCTTTACTCCCTGCCTCTGGTTGGTTTCCGATCTCTACTAGCCAGGCGCGGCTGCCTCTGCCAGGGAGCAGCCTGTGGTTCCCTTTGGATTTTGCAGTACTGAGACTGAACCAGGCCTTTGCACTGGGCTAGATCTCTAGCCTTCTTTATTAGCTTTATTTCTAAATTTTGGAACTTGGTCTTGCTAATACCCGGGTCAATCTTGAAACTTGTGATCCTCCCGTGTCAGCATCAGGGTGCTGGGTTTACAGGCGTGTGCTACCATGTGTCCGGCCTGTGTTGATAAAGATGACACTTACAAGGCTTCTAGAAGAAAATTTACTAAAAATATGATACTAACTCTTTCCTTTGCTTTGCTTTGCTTTGCTTTTGAGAAAAGGTCTCACTGCTACCCAGGCCAGTGTCACAGTCTGGCCGCAAGTAACCCTCTCGCCTGAGCCTTTTGAACAGCTGGGATCATAGGCAAACAGCTTCCAATGACATCTTTTAAATGTGAAGATAGCTTAAACTTTTAATTAATGATTTTTTAATTAATGAATTTTTAATGAGCAGTAAACAGCTGTGTGACACCCATGGCCCAGTTAACATTGGGTTCTGTAGACAAACTTGTCCCCGAGGTGCAGCAGGTGCTGCCTGGGGCGGAGGGTCCGACCCGCTTTGGTGTCAGAGGTGTCCCTGTTCCCTGAGACCTCATTAGGGGAACAGCACCAGCAGCTCATTTGGGAAACTGAGGTAGGAGGGGTGCTTAAACTCTCTGTAGTGTGACAGATGGCAGGATTTCCATTGTAAAAGGCAGGCAGCGTCTTAATGACTGTCCTCATCTGCCTTTTCTCCCACAGCCTCAGGTATAAATTTGAGGTCCTTACAGAACGCTGAGCAGAGCAGCGGGGACTGAAGTAGTGACCCTGCCTAGGGTCACTGTGCAAGTAGAATAGAAAAGCTCCACTGGTTACCTGGAGCTTCAGAGATGGCCGGTCCTGTTGGCAGCGTCCTGAGCACCTCTGGAGGGGACAGAAACGAGTGCCACGGGGTGGGATAGAAAATTAGCCAGCCGTGCAGGAGGCGAAGTGGAATTTGCAGGGAGCGTGACGCGGTCCTGTCTTGGGGTGGTGGCTTTGGATGGTCCTCAGAGATTTCAAGGTAAACAGGTTTCCCTAAGGACACATGGACATGGATGGAGACAGTGAAGATCAAAGGTTGGATTCGTCAGGATCAGTTAACTGAAAAATATTTTGTTGGTATGTTTGTTTTATGTAAGTCATCAAGCGCTCTTCTCAGAAGACAAATGGAAAGTCTTTGCAAAAATGGTGGATACAGTGATTTCATGTATTGTCTTTTGTTATTGTTTTAAAGAAATAGAACAAAACATGTTTGTCAAATAGGGTAAGGAAGAACTGTGCAGTACAAACAGTGAGGACTTGTGTGCCACAGCAGACCCTAGCATTCCTCAGAATCTGAGAAGCTCCACTGTCAAAGATCTGCCATCAGTTGCTTGGCCATTCTGTAAATGATTCTGTAAGTCAGGTAGATTTTAGGGTGTGGGAATCAGGAAGTTTTGAGAGCCAAAGAGATGTAGAATGACCCTGAGTGCTTCACTGTGTGATTGAGAAACCACCTTGATTTACAACAAACTTGTAGCTCTCAATTACTTTACTCTAAAATCCATTTCTCCCTCACTGAAGATTTGGCAGTGTGGAGAATGAGGTCTGTCATGGTGAACGGTCTGTACACGCTTGAAAAGATAGATTCTTGAGTTTTAGGTAGGGTTACATAAGTACCAGTTAAAGATCAGTACTGCTACGTAACTTTGCTGTATCTGTACTGTTGTCTAGTTTTATCAGTTGCTGAAGGGTTGAATTTTCAAGTGTGTCTGTGTGTCTCCTTTTATTTCTGTTGTTTCACTTATTTTGAAGCTCTGCCATTATATGGATGTATATTTTCAATATTGGTATATCTTCCTTGCCTGTTGACTTTTAAAAACACTAGGAAATGTCCTTTTTGTTTCTAGTAATATTCTTTGAGTTCTACTTCATTGTATATTAGTATCTAGAACATCGATCTAGCCTTGTTACATCTTTATCTGACCTGTTACTTTCAGTTTGTTCCTGTCATACTGAAATGCTTCTAAAGTGTAGTTGGTTTTTGCTTTAAAAAAAAAAAAATTCAGCCCAAGAATCTGCCTTACACTCAAACTTCACTGTTTACTTTTAAAGTAATTATTGATGTGATTGCATTTAGGTCCCTTACTTTGTGCTTTTCTTATGGAGGGAATTTTACTTGCTTTTGTTCCCTGCTTTGTGTTAATCAGTAATTTGTATTCCATTTTAATTCTTTAAGGTTTCTAGCTGTATCTGTTTTTGGGGGGTGCATAGCTGATCTAGGGGCTACAATATTGACTCCAGTTGGTGTTGTCCTAGTGTACTTCATGTTAACACTGAACCTCTACATGAAACAAGGAATTTGAGTAGTTTATCTTCATTTCATTCTCTTAACCTTAGTACTGGCATTCGTGTTAGTTACAGTTGTATACCTTGTGAACCTGTCAGTACTGTAGTGTTGTGGATTTTGCTTTAAGCTGCCGTGTTTGTAGAAATTTGAGCAGTTGCATACCATACGCACCATATAATTACCATTTCCAGCTCTTGATGTCTTCCATTAAATCCAAGGTGTCACCTAGTAGGATTTCCATTTGTACTGGAGAACTTTTTCAGGGCTTTTTTTGTCTTTGGTTTGGTTTTGTGTTTTTTTTTGTAATGCAGATCTACCATTAATAAATATTTGTAATTTAATGGGACTCAGCTTATTTTATTTTAACATGTAAAGGCTGGTTTTTCCAAATGGTAGACTTCTTAGTTGAGAAAGTTTCCCCCCAGCAGTAGTCGCAGTGTTTTTTATGTTCATAATTTGTAGTGAGGAGTCACACAGGTTTTTGAATTTTACTCATTTTTAAAGTCTGGGGTTTTTGTTGTTGTTGTTGTTCAGATTATTCTTTATTCAGGTGGATCACAGAAGACAGACGAAAGCACCAAGATTTGTCCTTAGCCAACCTAGTTGAGTTCAGATCTAGATCTGGAGTCTTCATTTTTCTGGTTCGGTTCTTCTGTCGAGCGGGCCGTAGGTTTACTCACACCGGGTTTTCCTCCCATTCCTTGGGCCTGTTTCTGAATGTCCTTTGAGATACTTGTGTCTGCTTAGAAATCTCTGAAGGCTGATACCCAGGCTCCCTTAGAGTCCGTTTTTGTGGTCCTGACTCTTGTTTGCGCATGAGTCCCACTGTCCCCATTTTTGTTCTCTGACTGAAGACTGGGCTGTGTCGAGGTGATGGGGCTCTGCTGTGCTCACATGAGGACTTCGGGTCCCATGAGCAGACAGTGAGGCTGCTTGGGTGTGACTGCAAACTCCGTGTCCCCATGGCCAGAAGCTGGTGGGGCCCTGCTGTGTTCCTCACTCTTCTCACTGGGTCTCACCTGGGCCCATAGTTGGGAAGTTAGCAAACAGTGGGTAGGGAGGGCTCTTATCCTCCGCCTTCCGCCTTCCTTTCCTCTGAGGGGTCTCCCTGCCGTCCAGCTGTTCTGCCAACTTCCAGCTCTGTGTTTCTTGAGCCCAGGCTGCTGCTTGCCTAGCCAGGCCCAGTGTCAGGTTCACAGATTTCTCTGTGGTCCCTGACTTCCCTCTCAGTGCAGCGCAGCGAAGCCATCAGGTGGGGGCTTGGCACTTTATGCCCTGCCTGTAGGTGTCACTCCTGCATTTCTAGTGCCGTCTGCAGAGCAGTGCAGGGTGAGTTCCGCCGTTTGGGCTGTTAGCAGTGGTTGGAGATGGGGTTGGGCAGTCAGTGCTTTAGGCCAGAAAGCCACACACTGTATTCTTTTCCCTCCCGGTTGTGGCTCGGGTAGTTTTGACTGGCTGGCTTTGAGAACGGTCCCTAGGTGGCTCTGTTGCAGCCCAGTTACCTCGGTCTTCGCCCCACCCACCCCCCTGCCCTGCAGGAAGGTGGCTGGTTCACGGTCTCAGCCCTGCAGTGCAGCTCATCTGTTTGTAGGTGGGTCGTGTGTTGTGCATTCATTGCTGGAAGGGCCATCGAGCTGGTCTTGCTTCTGCAGTTGTTCAGACGGTTCTGTGTGCCCTGGCCACCTCTTTTTCCAGCTGTGCAGCTGGACCTGCAGTTAGTCAGTCGCGCTTTGTGCCTGCCCCTTGGGGTCAGCGGGAAGGCCTCCTCTGAACCGCAGCTCCAGTGCGCCCTCTTCTGTGGGCTCGGAGCTCAGGCCGTGCCCTGCTGCAGACCGAGCACAGCTCCCCCCCGCATTCTGCCCTCCCTCATCCTCAGGACGTCTGGGGCTTGTCTCTCTTCCCCTCTCCTGCCGCTCCTCGTCCTGCTCCCAGGCTTTGGTTTCCTGCCGCAGGGGAGCTCCGAGGCTCAGGCTGCTGCGGCCCTCGCATGAGGCCTGCACATGGGGCCTGCATCCTGTCGGTCCAGCTGGAGTCCCTTTGTCCCAGCCATCAGAACTGGTGTGGCTCCCCTTCCCCCTGCACAGGTCTTCTTCCTTGCTTGGTAGTGTTTTGGCCTCTAGGGCACCCAGCTTTCTCCTAGCTGCTGATCCAAAGTCTTTGGCTTTTTTTTTTTTTCCTGTCTTTTTAAGACGTGGTCTCACTGTGTAGTTCAGGGTAGCCTTGAACTCACTTTGTAGCCAGGCTGGTCTGAACTTTCAGTGATCCTCCTGCCTCTGCCTCCTGAGTGCTGGGATGACAGGCGTGTGCCACCATGCTCGGCTAAGTTTTGGCTTTTGCTAAGGAGCAGGGAGACTGAAAGCAGCTTGCATTGCCCCATTACCCCACATCTCCTGCTATTGTGCGGTGGAGCAGGGCTTATTTGGGGCTGAGAGCTGGAATGGAAGAATTCCCTCTCCATACTGCCTGAGGACCGGGATGGATCCTGGCCAGATTTCCCAGGGTCTCTGCCCCGTCACCCACTTTCCTCAAGTGGCAGCCTGGGACCTCGCCTGCTTGGGGGTCTCGCTGGACCCCCACCTCAGTAGCCCGCAGCTGTGTGTGCTGACCTGGGCCCTGGGCTGTCTCCAGCACTGGCTTGGCGTTCTTGCCTGCCTTTAGAATCTGTCCTTATATCCTTGAAGAGAGCCAGGCCTTCTTTCCCGTTTGCGGGTGGTGCGTGTTCACAGCATGTAGGAGGCGTCGAACGCGGCTGTGCATGCACTGACTCGGGAGCATCCTGCCCACCGCGTCAGGGGACCGAGGGCTTCATTTCCTCTGCTGGAGCTTGGCTCCATTTCCCTGACCTCACGGTCTCAAGGCTCGGCATGTTTCCTCCCCAGTCTTCAAGCCCTTTTGACTCTGGAAACGCCTTTGCTTTCTGTGCATGTCACAGCAGTGTCACCGTCTTGCAGGAGTACAAGATCCATCACTTTTTCAGAGCTTGGGCTTTCCGTCGTTGTGCACTGCCCATGTGGGGTGTCAGGAAAGGAACAGCTGAGGCTCAGGTAGCAGAGGGAGGGAGCCCCAGCCACCGCCGCACCCCCCACAGGTAGGGGTTCCCAACCCAGCAGGGAGCATCCTCACCGCAGTGTGGCTCATCACCTCCTCCAGCTCTGCACACAGGATGCTGGGACTGAGCCCGAGGGAAGAGGGATGCGATCCCTGAGTCATGAGCAGGACTTAGCACAGGGCTGCCCGGGAACAGAGCCCACGGGTCCACATCTCCCAGAGGCAGGTGTCACTCACACACACACACACACACACACCCCCGCCCACACACACACACAGCCGAAGAGAGCATGCCTTCAGACTGCAGAGGCCACCTTTACCCAGGGCCCCGCCTGGCCCCTCCTGGAAGTGTTGTGCTCCTCCCCTGCCATGCACAGCAGAGCACAGCAGCCTCCCTGCTTCCAGGTCGAGGCGCTTTTTCCATCCTTGAGGAGCATGCTTGCTGCTGTTCACAAAAGAAAATGCTGCACTTGGTGGCACAGGCTTCATAGCAGCAGTTCCAGGAGGCTGAGGTAGGAGAACCACAAGTTCAAGGCCAACCTGGACTCTACATAAGTGAGTCTGCCTCCAGAAATCACATTCGTGTGTGTGTGTGTGTGTGTGTGTGTGTGTGTGAGAGAGAGAGAGAGAGAGAGAGAGAGAGAGAGAGAGAGAGAGATTCCCTTGCACCCCACTAGGTACATTATCTGTCCCGTGGCCAGTGATGGATTAATTTGCAAGAGTAATTAGATATTCTAACTGGACTTCTTCTATAGCTCATCCCTGAAAACACAAAATTAGTAAATGATGTACAACTATTGGCCCATTTAGCATGAATCTGCATCTCATTTCAATACATTTAATTCTGTGTTCCAAGTTAAATCGTTTTGATTATAGTTAAAGTAAGAGGGAGAAATCCTTCATAATAACCACTAATTAATAATGACTTTTACTAGAATAAAGGTTTGGATTGAATTATTAAACTAGACTCTCCTTTCCCCCCCAGTCACCTAGACTCTAAGACACTTTTCTTTTTTGAATTTTTGAGACTGGATCTCACTGTATAATGTAGGCTGGCCTTGAACTTGCCGTGTATCCCAGGCCAGTATTACCTCTGCTGTCCTGCCTCAGCCTGCTGAGTGCTGGGATTAGAAGTCCCTTGTGAGTAGTAATGTAGGTCATCTAGTACTGTTCTCAGGACACTGAAAGCTCACCATGTGCTAGTCAGCGAGTTAGCTTTTCTCTCTAAACTTAGGGGTGAATTTGCTGTATGGTTAGAAGCTTTTAGACCCAAACATGAGAGCTCACATTAGTCCAGATGTGTTGGCAGTGAAGATACAGTCTTCTGTTCTCATTTTTAAATGACGTTATGGTTGATGAAAAGAGGAAAAGTCATTAGGGCCCGGGCCAGGAGTCAGAGGCCACACTGGCATGGGGGAAAGGTGACAGAGAGAGGGACAGAGTGGCAGCGGAGAATCCTCGGGGACTCACTGTGAGCTGCACAAGGGGTCTGTGCTGGCAGCTTCCTCTCCACAGGAGGCACGTGGGGCCGGTCAGGCTCCTGCAGCGCCCCCTGCTGGCCAGGCGTGGGGTGTCTCTGCTGCTGTGGAGAGGTCTGCAGGGCCCCAGGAGCCGGGGAGGCCGACTTGCAGTGGGACAGTGACCTTCAGCTCCACGCACCTCCCTCACTTAGGGTCCCTAAGTGTCACACTGGCCCTGGACATCCCTTCTGTAGTACCTTAGCCTTTTATTTTGGAGTAAGAAAATTTGTGAGAGTGATACAGAGTCCTCCAGTCCAGTGTTCCTTGGCCACCTCCTGAATTGTCACATCGCCCAGAGCTGCAGCCAGTCACCAGACCTCAGAGGCACAGCAGAATCCTGCATGCAGGTGTCACTGTGGGGTTGACGCCTGTCCTGACCCATGGCCCATCCTGTCCTGGCCCATGGTCGCTGCCTCCCCGACCTGCCGCTTCCCTGGTCTCGGCCCTGCTGTGTGCAGGGACTGCCACTTCATGGAGAGCGCCTCCTCTGAGTTCAGGGCCAGAGCCTTTCTGGAGAGACTGACCCGGAAGTGATGTTACATCCTGCTGTGTTCCTTCACCAGGGCCTCCAGGATGGAGCCTCCAGACTGGGTGTTGTGGGCAGCAGAAGCTCACATTTCACCGCGTGGAAGCCCAAGCCACTTAGCCACCTAAGTGGGGTCCTCAAGTGGGACTCCCTTCCCCCGTGCGTGCCCCACTGTGACTGAACAGGGCTGCATCTCCTGTGACACCACACGCACCAGGGTCCGCCTGCCCACAGGTCCTGTTTTAACTCACACAGACAGGCTGCCTGGGCGATAAGGACAGGGTGTCTACGGGAACTTCGGTGGGGCAACAGTTCGGCCACAGGCCTGTCCTGCCTTGTTGCTGGTGACACTAACCACAAGGGTGAGGTGGCATCCACATAGAAAGCGCATTGTAAGGATGCAGTGAAAAACGAAGTTACGGGGTTTTACTCTGTAACTGAGATGTGTCTGGGAAGACAGCACTTTGACACCACGCCCAGCTGCTGCTCAGACTTTGGCCCACAGCTTAGCATTCCTTTACTGGATCTTGGCTACAGTGACCTGCTGCATTTTGTGACTGATTATTTAAGCTCTGGTCCCTGTTGACTCCTGCAATCCACCTCCCGTGTCCTTTAATCAGGGAGCCAGATTTTGGCCACCACAGGCTATTGAGGGCTTGTCTCGTGCCTGTGCCTTCCTTGTCCTGGCTCCGGAGCTGCTGCTTCTGCAAGGCGCCTGTCCAGTTTATTAGCAGGTGTACTTAGGCGGCACCCACTGAAGTGTCGCTGTGTGTCCGCCCCACTGTGGGTCACAGCAGTGGACACAAGTGTGTGCATGGGCTCGTGCACGCTGCATATCTTAATATGCCCTGCCTGTGTGTGTATTCAAAAGCCCCACATTGTTTCCTGACCTCACCTGCAGTGTTCTGACTTCTCATCTGTAACTTCTTTCAGCAGCAGTGAGCAAGCTGTTTTTCAGGTGTGTGAAACGTCTCTGTGGTGCTGAGAGCAGGCACGGGAAAGGTGGGTCTAGTGGTGTAGGAATGTCCCTGCTTACCGTTCCCCCATTCCCATTCTGAGGAGCTCCGATGCTCTTCTGCCCCGCCTTATGGGTAACCAGTCTGTAGCTTCTGGCTTGTCTTTGGGGTGTACAGCCCTGTTTTGCAGTGCTAGAAATGGAACATGAGGCTTCATGCCTGCTGGGAAGTTCTGTGCCACTGACCTCCCCCACCACCCTCCCATGTATCTTGTGCATATTTGGCAGATACCCTGTGCTTTTCCCCCGAAACCTTCTTACAAGAAGAGTAGCACATGAGGTCCTCTCACACTTAACAGTCTGTCTTGGAAATCACCCCACATCAGCTCTTAGCGAGCATCCTTGCTTTTAAACTGGCCGCGGGGGCCTCCAGCGTGTGGCTGCCGTGCGGTTTGCTCAGCTGCTGTCCTCGGCGTGCCCTTTAGGGTGCTTCTGTATCTCACAGTTATAAACAGCGCTGCAGTGAGTCATGTTGAAGTTTATCTGTGGGCTGGGGCCTTTAGACCATGTTCCCAGGAGTGAGACCACTGGGTGCAGAAGGTAAGTGCAGGTGTCACTTGCTCTGCCCGCAGAGTGGAGCCCATTTGCTGCCACATTGCCCCCTAATTTGATAGGTGAGGACTTTTATCTGTGGTTTCCCTAGCAGTGAGATGGAACAGTTTTTTATGTTTTAGCTATTATATTTGGTATTTTGGTATTTTTAAATTTCAGGTGTGATTTGTCTGTTTTCGTATTTTTCCTGTTTACAATCGGATTTTAGTCCTGCACTCTTGAGTTTTTAGGAGTCCTGCGCATAATAGGGGCATCGTCCCCGCAAGCAGCTTACCACAAAGGTTTCCTCCACCTTGGCTTTGAAACATGGTGCCGGGGTGGGGTGTCTGTGTGTCCTCTCCCACCACCGGCCCCTCTGCTTCTCTCTTGCACACCCACCTCCCGCCCAGCAAGACTCAGCCCGCCCGGGGTGGCACCCAGGTGGTTTCTTGGTCAGGGCAAGTTCTGGGAAGGGGTGGATATTGCCAGGGCTTGTCCCGAGGAGCTGTCTTTGAAAGCTGTTTGATCCCCGTTGTGCCTTTCTATGAGTCTGTGACCAGCACCAGGTACCTGAGCCGGAGTTTTAAATTTCATCAGGTGTCGGGTCTACATGAAACAGTTCATTACTGGTTTTGGGACATTTCCCCCAGTTAATAAATTTTGATTTCATTAATGAATTTTCACCAAATCTTTCTTTTCCCTTTTTTCCCTTCTTTTCTCTATTGGAGCATACGGTAAAATTCTGGGTTCCGGTGTTGAACCTTGTGTGGTATCCTGCTCCATTTGGGCTGTGATAACAAAATACCGTAGACTGGGCGTCCGGTAAATGACAGGTGGGCTGCTCACAGTTCTGCGCCCTGAAAATGCAAGACAACACAGGCGCCAGCAGATTTGGTGTCTGTCGAGGGTCGTTCTCTGGCACCTAGATGGCTCATGTGATGCGTGGGACTGACCAGGTCTCTGGGGTCTCTGCTGAGGGCGCCGATCTCACTCATGAGTGTGGGACCCCTCGGCTTCGTCACTTCTGAACAGCCGTTATGGCATGTTGTGACTTGGTCTCAGGGTTCAGATTTGGTGGACACAGATGTGCAGCCCACGGCACATTGCCTCAGTCCCACGCGGCGGTTACTGAAAGCAGCAGGCTCAGTGCACAGCGCGGCAGCTGGCGAGCACATCCTCCTGCCGCCCCCAGCTCGAGGGCTGTGTTCTGGGGGCGAGCCTTGTGGGACGATGCTGCAGGCTCATCCGAGTCCACCTTCCCTAGGTTCGGAGGTTTTCCTCCAGGTGGGTTAGATAGTGAGACTGAGGTGTGTAGATCACTGTGAGCCGTAGAGGTAGCTCCTGAGTGATGCTGTCTAGATTCCTGCCAGAAATAGCAGCTAGTTTTGGTAAACTTACTTGATTTAGGGCAATGTTAAATAAAAGTGGAGCACTTGGTTTAAAAGTGGCTTTTGCAGTGCCCCTGCGACAGCCGTGGGCTGTCATCGCCAGTTTATTGATTACTTTTTCTCTGTTCCTGTTCTCTTCTGGTCCGATCGTCCGTTCTTGTTTGAAGAAAAGAGCTAACCAGTATCACCCAACCCTTTGTGTGATTGTCCTGAGGAGAATCCCAGAATTTAGTAACAGTGTGCTGAGATGTGTTTTTTATCTGGGTTTTTTAAAACCAGCTTTTACTTACGTAAGTACTCAGTTACGTTCTTGTAAAATAAATTCAAACATTATAAGTAAGCTCAAGCCAAGACCTTCCGAGAGTGTCATGCTGAGTGTCATGCTATCCCACTTGTCCCGGTCCCGTCCTGCCGGTCCCTGCAGCCGTGCAGGGCGAGTGGAGCACCTGTGCTGACGCTGAGGCTGTGGGTATGGGCAGGGTGCAGCGGGTCTTGCCGCAGCAGGTGAGAAATTCGGGCCCTCCGTCGCTGCCCAAACCTGCCGAATGGGAGCCTGCCTGTCAGCAGGGCCCCTAGGGATCAGTCGGCACGCACAGGGTGTCCTGTAACACTGTTACTGTCAGGTCAGCATCTCTCTGTGTGCACAGACCTGTCTCGGTGTTCCCCAGCTCTCTCCGTGGAGCTAGCGTGCACTGATGGGTCATCACCCATTGAAGAGCGTATGGTCACTTGCTGGCTTAGATTCTGTTTTGTCTTATTGGAGGTGGTCAGCGTGACAGTGACCTCCGGGGTGTATCCAGGTCAGCGCCCCAGGAAGGAATAGCTGAGGGGAAGATGTGGACTTTGCAACTTAAAGATCTCACCAGATTCCCTCACAGCAGTGGCTTCTGTGTGGCTGTTTCTGTGATCAGTTGTGCTTCTCTCAGCCTTTGTTAACACTGCTTTCTTCACTGCAGCTTTGTGATGATTTCATAGCAAGTCTCCCAGTTCCCCTTTGCTGTCATTCTTCAAAGTTACTGGCTTCTTAAGAAATTTCACATCCTTCTAAAGCAAATGTTAACTTCGCCTGTTGTGTTCTGTGTGTTCTCCAGTAGACTTTTCATGGCAGAAGAATTGCACTGAACTTCTAGATTAATTGGAGCAGGGAAATTGAACTGCTGAGCCTTCCGAAACTCACTCAGGGTGGCATGTCTATTTCGGGTTCACATCCTTCAGGAAAGCTTTGTATTTGAATGCCTTTATATATTTTGTATGTGTGTGTTGCATGTTTGTAGTTTATTTTGTTCAGTGTATTCTTAGGTGATTTTCCTAGCTAGTGTGAATGCAATCAGGAAATGTCCTGGGAACTGAACCTAGCTCACACTGAGCTATATGGCCCTGACCTTTTTATTTTTTATTTTTCATTTCAAGTGGGGGGGTCTCACTGGGTTGTCCAAACTCAAACTTGCAATCCTCTTGCCTCAGCCTCCCAGAGTGCTGGGATTATTACAGGCAAGTAGGGTTGATATTTTTTTTAAGGAGTTATACTTTGGATTTTGAAGTAGTGAAGGAGATGTTAATGTCTCATGAAGACAAAAATATGAAGATCTCTGAGGAATTAATACAGCTGCATTAATTCTTTCACGTGGTGTTTTAAGCACTTTGCATCTGTTATTCCAGAGCAGTTATACCTTCATTTCTCAGCAAGTCCGATTGCATGACTGCAGTGGGACAATACCATGTCAACAGCTGTGCGCTCTAGGAAGACTGTGTGTAAGGTAAATTGAGGTAAAGGAGGCCCCCCCTGTCTCGCCCCTCCGTGCACGCACCTTGGGGCAGTCCCTCCAGCTTTAACGGGGTGTCAACGTGTGTTTGCTTGCTTCCTGGTTTTTACACCTCATGAGCATTTCCTGCACACCATTAAAACACTTTCACAAATGTCACTGATGAATGCTTTATATCCTACTGGTAGTGTTTCAAAGTCTACTTAATCCTAAGGGTTTTTTTGTAGTTTTTAGAAATAATTATTATAATGCAAAAGTGCATCAAATGTGAGTTTCGAAGCTTAGCACTGCATGGAACAGGCCACTTGGGCGAGGGCTCTCCGGTGCTTACGAATTCAACTGTGTGCGCCTCCCAGTAGGTTTTTAATCGCAGGTGCCATTATTAGTAATCCTGTGACCTGCTCCTGGATCGTGCTTCTCCTGTGAAGAGAAGATTAGAAAAATGCAGTGAAATTACTGGATCAGAAGCCACAAGCCCTGTAAGCGCTGTCAGAGCCACTAATTACCAGGAGCACCAGGAAGGGCCAGGGCGCGTCCCTGCCAGCGCTGGCTGTCACTACACTGAGAGCAGCGCTCAGCTCACTTCAGAGGAAGAGTTTTCTTTTCATTTTAATGGTTTCTTTTTAGATCACTAGAGACAGCAAGTGGACTTGAAGTTTTTGTTAGCCCTTCTCTAGTTAAAAATAATATCATGTTAACTCTTAAGACCCTTTTATGACAAATATTTCTTAGTGTATTTTTCTATATTCTGCACATTTATGTGTTTCGTCTTTTTTTTTTTTTTGATACGGGGATTGAACTCACTATCTCACACTTAATAGGCAAGCACTTGTGCCGCTGAGCTAAATCCCCAGCCCCTGAGTTTTGCTTTTTAAAATACAGGCAGATTCATTGGTCTTACTGTTTATAATCTGAACTTAGTCTACTTTCCAGTATAAAATTAGAGGGTTTTTTTTTTAATCCTTTAAACTTTTAAATTTAGTTTGCCTAGGCAGAATTTATTTTGCCCAATGTTTTATCTAAATCTCATAATCAGCCAATATTTCCTTCAATGTTTATGACTCATCTTGCCCATGTAAACTTTGTATGTACTAAGATCAGTTTTGAACTGGTCTGCTAAATCCAGATTGGATATATTTATCTTGTTAGTTCCATTTCTTGGGACAAAATATTCCCTTGAAGAAAGTTTTAAGTAAGAGTGTCCCTTGATGATTCTTGTTCTTGCAGCTGCTGCTAAAATTACATTGTCTCAGCCTTTATGTCCTTGAGTAAGATAGTAGCTATTAAAATCAAGATAGGAAGCACCCAGAAAGGGAGTGAGTAGTGAGAGTATTTCCTATACTGGTAACATTTCTGAGAGAGCCTTTATTCCTGGGCACAAGGGGGAGGGTATTAGGAGCCTGTGGAGGATGGTTGCTGTGAGCCTCAGTTTGCAGTCTCTTCTGGTCGGTGGTCTGGGCAGTGGAACTCTTCCAGGTACTTTCCCTAATGTCAGTCTATGCTTAGAGATGGGCTGCTTGGCCTTGTAATTGAATTGCCCTCCATGTGCAAATGGATTTTCTCTCTCTTTTTGGTACCTGCTGTGTTGTGTTGTGTTTTGTTTTGTTTTTGACAATACTGGGAATTAAAACCAGTGCCTTTGCATTGAGCTCTATCCCAAGCGCTTTTTATTTTGAGACAGGGTCTCCCTAAGGCACTGAGTTGTCCAGACTGGGCTCAAACTTGTGATCCTCCTGCCTCAGCCTCCCGTTGTGCTGGGACTACAGCTGTGTGACATCTTATTTAGCTGGTGTCCTGTTTTCTTGCTCATCCTCTGCTTGTCCTGTTTTGTCTGGTAGCTTTTTACCATCAGATTTACTTTCTTCAGGAGCCAAGCACACTTGGACTCTGTTGTAAATGCTAAGTGGTATGTAAGTTGAGCCAAGTCTTACAACTCTGTCTTAGCATTAAAAGAATGGATTTCAAAATGTTAGCCCTGGATTCTGTCATCAGAACTACCAAAAACAAAGCACAAAGCCATGTTAACTCCAGTGACGTTACTGTGCTGCAGCCACTTCTATCCTGCACTTGTGCTATGAACGTTACTGGGTGCTGTGTGTGTGCCTCAGTCTGTGTGAGGTTCTGGGATTGGGGGCACCTCTCTGGCCCCCGAGATACGAGTGCTGCAGTTTGCAGGTTGCTGGTAAATCTAATCATTCACCGTGATCACGAAGGTGCAGCTGCCGCCCTCTGTCTTGGGCTCTGCGTTTGTGAATTCAGCCAGCTGTGAAGTGAAACTATCAAAACACTCATGCACCTTCTGAACACGTAGAGACATTTTTGCTGTTATTCCCCAAACACCCCAACACTGCAGCTGCTGACATAGCTTCCGCACCGGGTTAAGTGCTCCAAGTGGTCTCTTGGTGATTTAAAGTGTGCAGGAGGATGTGCAAACTCTGCACGAGGGACTTCCGAGCCGAGGGGTTCCCAGGCCTGTCCCTTCCAGATACTCTGGGGCCACAGTGCTACTACCTCTTTATGTTTTGAAGGTGAGGCTCAGCATTATTTTGTGAGGAGAGCATTGCTTGATTGTGCGTGTGCATCTCTTTTTCAATCATGTCTGAGGTTTTCCTAGTTGGGTAACAGAGGACGCTCCCACACCTTTGTGTCTGCTTTCCCAGCATGATGTGACCCCCATGCCTCAGAGTTCACTGCTCAGCCCTCCACGGTTAGCACTGTGCAGCCTTTTGAGGCATGTGTGTTACTCAGGGTCACTTTGGGTGGCACACTGGTGACTCCACCTCTTCTCTGTGCTTTGTTCTCCTCTTTCCTCGTCATCTGTGAGCAGGTGCTCAAGGCAGTGGTTTCCAGGGTGGGAGGTGGATGACTTTGTGCACTGGCCAGTGGCAGCCAGGTGCTGCTGTCCAGAAAACATGGGCCGGGCGTCCTGCAGTGCACAGTCAGCCCCTCAGGGCCTCAGTTGGCATCAGTGCCAGCAGTGCCGAAAGGAAGGAGCCTGGGTGCACAGCGTTGAGTGTGGACTAACTGGAGCAGACCAGGGCATTAATAGGAAGGCCAGTCAGGCAAGATGGAGGAGAAGGGGGCTGTCACTGGTGGGGGGGGGCTGGCCCCTAATCCTTTCTCCTCCTGCGTCCCAAGTGACTGATTCCCAGCACACGCAGAGAACCGTCGGGAACTGCGGAGGGATCCAGATCTTCCCTAGGAGCACACACAATCCCACCAGGTGGATTAAAAGGTTGTCTTGAGCAATTGCACCATTTGTTGGTTGTTTTGGGTCCCGAATACCCTGTGACTTGACAGTGATTACTAAAAGTAGCCACTGTACTCTTCTTTGAAGGTCCAAACCAACAAAAGACGTTAAACACGAACCTTTACCCATGGTGGCCCGTAGAGCAGGGCTCTCTTTCTTACCTCTGCTGAGCCCTCTGATTTTGTTGTGTGTAGTACACATTAGACTCAGGCGTTAATTCATCTAGCAGCTAACTGGAGGTTCTAAACCCAGGGTTCGCCATGGCAAAGAAAGATCAGCGCCCCTGCAGTTGGATTCTGGTCCCTTCAGGCTTTTCAGGGTCCTGAGTTTGTCCCCTTGAGTGGGACACAGGAATCTGACGCTCACCAGCGCTGACAGTCCTCCTGGCCCTGTGCGTCCTGCTGTCGCTCCTTGTGTTTGAGAGGCGGAGTGGGCCCTGAGACTCGGAGGAGAAGGGAAATAGGATCAAATTAAACCAAGTCCCAGTGAGCAAAAGGAGAGAAATGACAGGTGCCTTTACCGCGTGCATGGAAACTGTCCCCCGGAGCTACAAAACATAGCAGGTGGTACCACAGGGCGAGGGAAGACCTGTAACACACGGGAAATGCTAGGGTAGTGCAACATGTGGAAACCTGAAAACATGCGCAAGCCTTGCCCTCACTCCCGTCCCGAGCCTGTAAACCAGAGTCAGAACTGTTTCCATCTCAGCTCTGGGTGTGCACTGAGTTGATCGGATTGATAGCAGTTGGCTGGGCGTGGTGGCGCACACCTGCAATCCCAGCACTCCCGAGGCTGAGGCAGGAGGATTGCTAGAGTTCGAAGCCAGTCTGGGCTACAAAGTGAGTTCAAAGTCAGCCTGAATGGCATGGCGAGACCCTGTTGAAAAAAAACAAAAAAAGAAAAAAAGCAATTGAACCATTTTTGTATTTTCTAGCCTTGCATTTAATTATGTTAGTGTGTCTCATTTCACCTTACCAAAATTAATCTCTTCATTACCTTTTCATTTCAGTGTATTTATGATTCAAGAGACCATTCACATATGTAAAGTGGAAATAATAGGAGAGGTGGTTATCATTGCTATGGGGATAATTTTGTGCAGAAGTGCTCTTTGGTTTCCGTACAGTGCTTTGCTTTGTTTTTGTTTTGCTTTAATTTTGAAATAGGCTCTCACTAAGTCACTAAATTGCCAAAGCTGGGCTTAAACTTGAGATCTTCCTGACTGAGCTCATCAGAGCATTAGTTGCAATAGTGAGCAGTAACACCACTAGGATTGGAGAAGGATTTGTTCATGTCGACAGGCATTGATCAGGATCATTCCCAGAATATCAGGCCCCTGTCTCTGGTGGTCTAGAGCTTATATAGGATAAGCAAGCAGGAAGGACAGAAGCAGTGGCTTGTCAATTGGAGATTGTTTTACACAATGTGCGTCATAGTGACCAGCTGTGCATCACAGCAACCAGCTGTTTCTAAGAGACAGGAGCAATTGGATCTGGAACAGGAGCTGTAACCTGGGCAACTAACAAACTGGGGTATACTGGTGGTAGGGGGCATTTTCTGTTACACTAGGATTTACAGGCCATTTGGTGTATTCTTTTTTTTTTTTAATCTCTATTAGTTTATTGAAAAAGAAAGGTTTGTTCTTATATTGTTTGATCAGTTTTTCATGCCTGTATCTTGTAATCTGAGCAACTACTTTGCAGATTAACAATACATAATGTATTAGCCATTGTTACTCTCCTGCTATTTTGATTTGAAATTTTGTATCATTGTTTTTATATCTGGATAAGGATGCTCTTCACTGTAGGATTAGTCTTTGTTTCCAAGCCTTTTCCCTAAACAGAGGTAGAAAATAAGTGTGTGGTATATACATGTATTTTTTTAAGAGAAAAAAACAGGAAAAGGGTAGAAATAATACAGAATTTTAAAAAAAGATAAAGAAAGAAATTGCTAGTTGATAAATTACATATTGTCCTCTTAGAAATTGTTGCTCAAGTTACAAAATTAAAGCATACAAAGTAGACATTGAAACAGTGAGACTGTAAACAGCTATGCATGCATGAGTCTCTACATGTATTTCTATCCTTTCTGTATTAGAGGGAAAAACAAAACATAGCAAGACTAAACAAAACAAATTCTAAAAAACATGAAACCAAAAAGTCATATAAAACCGAGTATAAGGTGATCTACAATGGTTACTGTGTTGTCTCTAGTTACCTTCAATAGAATTGTCTATATCATCAGGCCTATTTGAATATAGCAGTATAATGGAATATAGCAGTACATAACAATATTAGTAAAAACAAAACATTGTAGACAATGTAAAACTTCAAAGGCAGGTAATAATCAAACCAGAGTGGGTTTCCTAGTGACTCTTGTCATCTTCAGTGTAGTTGCCTATATTCTCAGGATTGATACTATCAATCATAACAGCTTTGAACAAAATATGTCAATACAAAACAGCAATCTTAACAAACCAGATTCAATTAAGATCAGTCAAGGTAAAACAGTTTAAGTTATACAGAGCTTCAGGTTAAGTTAATAGGAAATTAAGGATGATTACCATACTATATCCTGCTATTTTCGGGATAACATCTGTGCCCTCAAATCTAGTACAAGTAGATAAACTGGAACAGAATATATCTAAGCACAGTGGTGTGAGTAATGTGGGTTTTAAATCCTGGTAAACTATTAACAATATCCTCTGCCTTCTTTTTTTAGACTATTCTCTCCTTTTCACTCCCACAGGGTGCTGTGCATTTTGGGTCCCACCTACTCCCTCAGTTTTTAGATTAGGGGGCAACCTGCTATTTACCTAAGTGGTTCCTAACCTTCTCGCCCCTGGACCTGACCTCAAGTTGTATTCCTTTACCTACAAAAGCCTCAAGGTTTTCCTTCATTATAGCTGAGTAGTTCTCTACTGCACATAAGTATCCTATCTTTCCATCCTATCTGCAGGTGGTGGTTGAGTTGCCCCTATTTCTCTCTTGACTCCCTGTCACATAGAGCATTGTTTTCTCATATTTGACTTTCCATCCATAAACCCTCTCTCAGGTTGATTATATTTCCTATACAGAGCATCTCAATGGACCCTACCTCCTGATCTACTCTGCCTTTTTTTTTTTTTTTAGTGTATCAAGGCCATCTATGTTAGAGATTATAGCCAACCTTCTCTGCCTCAATTCTGCTATGCTATATTTCTGCCTGTTTGTCTAGTTTTCTCCTTCATTCTACTGCCTGCCCCACTCATTGAGGCCTTTCTGCCACTGTTCCTAAAATCCTAGTATTTTTTTTTCTCTCTCTCTAGAATGTCCTTTAGTATTCTCTGTAGGGTTGGATTGGTGGTCACAAATTCTACCAGTTCCTCTTTGTCATGGAAGCATCTTGTTTCTCCATTAATTTCTAATGACAGTTTTGCAGGGTACATCAATCTGGGCTGGAGGTTATTTTCTTTCAGGGCTTGGAATACTTTGCTCCAAGCTCTTCTTGATCTGATGGTCGTGTTGAGAAGTCTGCTGTGATCTTAATGAGTTTTCCTTTGTAGGTGATCTGTTTCTTTTCTCTGGTGGCTTCTAATATTGTATTTTTATTGTATATCATTCTGTGTATTCTTAAGGGACATCATGCCAACATTCATTTGAAAGAGCATCATGGTGGGTGTAAAACACCCACATTTATTTTTTTTTTAGAAGTATTCCTATTGATGAATTATTAACTTTAACTATGAGTTTTATTTTGTTAAACAGTGTATACTTAACGGAAATAAAATATTAAGTTTTTAATATGTAATGAGTATGTAAAATAAACATCACAATTTCAACATCACCTATTTACCTTACAATATCCAAAAAATAACAGCAGAAATAAATTCCTATGTGAACTACAGTGAAAATACACACAAAATCTACCACAGAAATAACCCTTGCTTCAGTTACCACACCCAGAGCAGTTTTCACACATGACACAGCATGTTCCATACACAAGTACCACGTTGATAGCACATGGATTTTTGTCTTCCTGTCTTCTTTAACAGGTAGGACTTACTTGACATCTGGCTGGTCTTCTTGTTTTCTCCAGAGGTTCTTGTGATATTACACCTGTCTGTTCACTGGCCTCCAGAATTCTTTGTGGAGCTCTTTGGGCAGGTACATATTGTTCTTCCTCTGTTGTAATTGATCATTTATCAGTTTCAGGTCCCAGTCCTCTTAAGAAAAGTTCTCTGTGCTATTTTGTGCTTGTTATTTTCCTTTTAAACTATGAAACTATCCATGTCTGACATGTTTAGGATCCAGTAAAACACAACATTGGCCAATTCTTTGTGTTTTGAGTGCCATCATAGTTGCTGTATAATTCTCATCAGCATCTATTCCACCTTTTGTTTTGTTGTGAAATGTGACCATTTCTGACTTCATTTGAGGGTTCGCTGTCTTTGATTTACTGAGTTGGGTCTCATAAGTAGTCCAGGATAACCTTGAACTCACAGGACCCTGCTGCCACAGCCTCCTCAGTGCTGGGATTGTAGGTGTGCTTCACCATGCCTGGCCTCACTGTCAGTCTAACCATCATGGTTTCATGTTGGCAGTATCAGTACTACTTTTTTTTTCTTTACCATGCAGGAGCCCAAAACTGTACTATACATGTCTCCATTGTGAACCTGATAAATTTTTTTCATGAATCTTCACTTTGTTCTTTGAATAGTTCCTGTGTTGGTCAACTAATGGTTTGTTTTGTTTAGCAAATGTAATATCAATGGGTAACTCATAAACCAGTTGCCAAATGTGACATTTGGGTTACTTTTTGAAATAGGTGCAAGAAGTCTGTTCACAGTGTCATATGTCATGTGGTTCATTACTGCAGGAATAAAGACCTGGTGACTGAGTTCCAGGATAAATTTCTAAATTCAAGGTGTAAAAATGTCTTTGCATCTACCAGGGCCTATATTTTGTGTCATATTTGGAAGATTTATTTGACATATATTGCCTAAAACTATAACTGCAAAGGGATGCAAGTTGCCGGTTGTCAGGTGTTCAGACGATGTATGCATTGCCTGACAGCTCAAAACAAAGCTTTCAGCAAATGAACAAATAGCAGCCAAATTGTCGAATTTTTTATTTTATTTTTTTTTTCTTTCTTGGCAGGTCTTTTCATTGTCAAAACTAAAAGAAACAACTCTCTTTGAGTGTCATTACTGTTCTGAAAATCTCAACACCACATCTGTCACTTCTTCACAAATCGTTTAGATTCTAGCAGTTAGAATGGTGTAGTCCTGCTAGGAAGGCTTTTAGTTCAGATAGTAGAATGTCATGATAAATAGTTTTGAGTATTACTGTTGAAGTATATAGAATGCTTTATTTGTATCTCATTATTAGTGTATTTCAAAACATCTTGTAGCAGATCATCTATCACAAACTTTCTTTTCTTTCTTTTTTTTTTTAAACTTTTTGAGGCAGGTCTCGCTATGTAGTTGAGGCTGGCCTTGGGATCACTTTGTAGCCCAGACTGTTCTTGAATTTGCAACGATCCTCCTGTTTCAGCCTCCCAAGTGCTGGGATTACAGGAGTGCACCACCACATCTGGCTTATTACAGTCTCATTGTTTGGCAATGTTGGCATTCCATCCAATAGGTTTCACCCCTGGCAAGAACGTACTAATGTGTTCTGACCTAGTTCTAATGCATCATTGGGGAACATATGACCCTTTTGTAACACTGTGACCATTGGATACTTACTGACTTTACTGTGTTTTTCCTCATCTAAATCAAAGTCCTCATTCTGTGCTTCTCTGATGTATCAGGCTAACTTCTTTGGCTCACATGATCCAAGTCATCATTGGTAGCGGAATCACCTGACAACTCACTTCCAACTTTTTCCCAAAGTTGTAGAAGTGAATTTTCATGGAGCATTGTACTGGATTGGGTAGATTCTACAAAAGAAAAAAAAAAAAAGAAAAGAAAAAAACTTGTAATACAGAATTATAAATACACAAAAGTGGAACATGGCACATAAACATGGATAAAAGTCACCAGTTTATACTTTGACACAGGTGCACTCACCTTGGCATTCGTTGTGTACCAGGTGGGTGAACACAAAGATTACTTCGTTTATTCCCCCAGGACAGCTTCCGAGATCTTCACCCAGCTGCCCTTATTTTGAAGTTCATGTTTTCATTAGTAAATCAGGGCTGGGTATATTTTACCCACCATGATGCCCCAAGTTAAATTCATGGTTTAGAACAATTCAAAGCGTACCCTTTTGGGATTATATGGATTAAAATGTGTCTCTATGTTCTCTGGTAAGTAATCCCAGGCATGTCATAATTTGGCTCAGTTTCAATTAAATCAAAACCTAATTTCATATTGTTTTTGCTATAATTGCAACATTGTATTTATCACCCACACTGTTACCTT
Organism: Hydrochoerus hydrochaeris; assembly: GCA_004027455.1. NCBI lineage: Eukaryota > Metazoa > Chordata > Mammalia > Rodentia > Hydrochaeridae > Hydrochoerus > Hydrochoerus hydrochaeris. The sequence goes on from PVLA01004711.1 coordinate 107,996, forward strand.
TTTTATTTCTTTTTGTTTTAGAACTTCACTTTGTCACTACTTTTAAGTGGAATACCACTCAGTTGAAATAAAAATACAAAAGCACAAAGCTGCAGTGCTAATTTGGAGAAAACGTCAGGATTTATGATTAATAGCTTTGTAGCTGTATGGTAAGCTAACTCGCTTGTATCCGGTTGGAAAGCATAAACGTCATGGTGTGTGTCAGCTTTCCCAGCTCCGAGATGAGACGCCTGCTGTATGCAGCCTGCAGGAGTATTTGCCTCATGTCCACTGTTGGCCAAGAGGGTGGCTGTGGGTCTGAGGTGAGGCAGAGCATCCTGGCAGAAGGGCATGGAGAGCAAAGCTGAAGCAGAAAGGAGGAGAACCCCAAGGAGGGGCTGGGGACCAGATCCACTTCCTCAAGCAGAGCCCACGCCCTTAACAGTCCCTTTGGCTGTGTGCTCCTCAGTGTGCTGGCCCTGTGGCGAGGTCAGTGCCCTCACGGTCCAGCCACCTTTCCCAGAATCTGCCAACACACTCCAGTTGGCAGTCAAATTTAACTGGCACCATAACTGTTTCCTTTAGTAGTTTGGTTGATTATCAAGACTTTCTAATACTGGCAGTAAAGTGACTTTGGTTTCAAGGAATCACCAGGAGTAGATTACCTTCTGTCTTACCTGAATAGGTCAAGTTGCAACATAACATTAAATAGCTTGTTAGCCTTTTTTTTTTTTTTAAAGAAATTAATTTTATTGTTACTTTAAAATGGAATAGCCCTCACTCAGTTAAAATAAAAGCATAAAAGCCCAAAGCTGCAGTGTTAACTTGGGGAAAATGTCCTCACAGCTTCCACTAGTAGTGGAGTTAGCATTCAGACCCTGGGCTGCGGGTTCCTTTCCCACTCACTGCTTCCATCTGATGGAACATGAAATCCACTTTCTCGATGTGCAAAATATTTTGTGAGATTTTTTTGACTATTGCAACAAAGTTTAATATGAAAATTAAAGCTGAGCTCACAGAGAAGACAACATGATCAGAGCTCTCCTCGTCTGCTGAAAAAAACATGAAACAGGAAGTTATCACTGAAATTATATGGTGGCATTTGTGTTCCAGAAACACTAAGGGGCTCTGATCTCCTCCAGTTTTCAGTCTTAGTGACACCAGCACTTCAGAGCAGGAACATGGATTTCTTTACTGATCAGTCATTGTTTAAACTCATCCCAAGGATCCCAACATGGTTACCACCATTCCCGTGTTGTTCTGTTGCCCACTCGCTCCATCTCCTCACATTTGTCTATCACGAGATGCATAAAGGAAGCAGGTCGCCTCAGTATTTCTTAGGCATGTCTGCCATCATTGCATTTCAGTGATAACTTCTGGTTTGTTTGTTTGTTTGTTTGTTTCTCAGCTGACCAGGGTGAGCTTTGATCATGTTGTCCACTCTGTGAGCTTAGAGCTCCTTTTATTCAGATCATTTCATGTCTGGATCATGCAGACAACGGCAAGACCCCCAGTACTGTCGCTCAAGTAGGGCCCAGACCTTCAGGTCCGTGCTCATGTGAGTGCCTGTCTCTTCTTACCTTGATCACCTTTCACGGATAAATCTAGATGTCCTGAGTGAGCGGATACCTTGCAGACTATACAGATTTCTGAAACCTGCCACAGGACACCGTCACCACATACCTCTTCAGAAAGGAAGGAAAAAAAGGAAGAGGATTCCCCAGCTTTCCTGAACAAATGGTAGCATGTTGGATTAGCTTCTCTAGAGATACAGGGAGTGGATTTCATAACTTCCCAGTAGTTTGTTTGTTGGACCGAGGTGTCTGGACTTGTCTGTCAGGTCATTGGTGTATAATGCTATTCAACTCTGTGTCTAAATATTTTATTCTCTATTGAAAGCAGTGATTGACTTTATTGTTGGGGAATCTCTTCCTTCAATTCTGTCAGTGTTGGCATTATGCAATTTGGAGCCCTAGGGCTTGGCACACATATGTTTACAGTTGTTATGATTGGCCTTTGTGTCCTTGCCCTTTATCTCCTGTAACAATTTTGACTTAAAGACTCTGTTGTCTGATCAGTTAGCAACAATCCAACTCTCCTTTGGTTGCTATTCATATGCAATATCTTTTCTCATGCTTTCATTTTCAGTGTTTTTGTGGTTTTGAATCTAATGTCTTTTGTAGACAACGAGTATTTAGACACTGTTTTTATATCCATTTTGCCAATCTAAGAAAAAGCTTAATTTACATTTAAAATGATTGCTGATAAGGAAGGTCTTGGTACATTTTGCTGTTTGTTTTCTATCTTATACATCTCTTGTACCTCATTTCCTCAGTTATTGCTTTATATGAATAGTTGAATTTTGTTTGTAGTGGGTTTAATTTCCTACTTATTTCCTTGCCTTTTTTTAAAAGATATTGTCTCATAACTGTGTAATTTGAATTGGTACATACAAACGTCTGTCCTGTTTATCTTGTCAGAAACTTTCTGTGTATGTTGTATGCCTAATGCATTGGGTTTGTGACTTTATGCATTTATTTTTAAAATCATGCATGAAATTAAAAATGGATTTATAACTCTAAAATAAATAATACTGACTTTCATATTTGTTTGTGTTTACCATTACTAGAGAACTTTGTTTTTTGAGTAACTGTCCAGTGTGCTCCACCTCCCTCCCCCCCCATAAGACAGGGTCTTGCTGTGTATTTCGGCCTAACCTTGAATTCATTACATATCCCGGGCTGGCCTCAAACTTTAGGATCTTCCTGTTTCAGCCTCCCAAGTGCTAGGATTGTAGGCATGTGTCCTCATGCCTAGTTTATCATGTTTTACTTGAAGGACTGCCTGTAATAGTTATTGCAGGGCAAGTCTAGGGATAATGAACAACCTAAGCTTCATATCTGCAGATATCTTTTTTGAAAATCATTCTGTGAAATATAGAGACTATAATTGCCTTTGCTTTCTAGCTGTCCCTTTTGGTTTCTGATGAGAAGCAAGCTGTTAGTCTAATTAAAGGCTCTGTTTATATTCTCTGTGCAGTTGAATCATTGCTTTTAGCATTATTCTTGTAAAAATAGCTTTCAGTAGTAATGTTTTGGCGTAAGTCTCTGACTTTATCCTGTTTTGAAATAATTGATCTTGGGCTTATAAATCCATATCCTTTCTCAACTTTGGGGTATTTTGGCCATTATTTCTTCAGATAATCTTTCTACTTCTCTCTCTCCTCATTTTGGGTCTCCTGTAATTGTTGTTCAGCTTGATTATATCGCACTAATCTTTGGAACTTTTTTTTAAACTTTCTACACAATCTAATGTTGTTTGTTGGTGTTTGGCTCTTTGTTGTTGAACCTCTCTAGTGAACTTTTGATTACAATTTTTATTTAAGTTTATTTTTTTCCCTTTTAATAGGCCACACTTTATAATTTCCTTTTATGACTTGTGAAGGTATTGGAAACTAGGCATTTGAATGCTGTGATATCTTAATAGTAGGTGTCTAGTTTTAACCATTTTCCATGTTTTACAAGGCTTTTGAGAAGTTGGTGCACCCTGCAGGTCTGTTGAGAGACTGTCTGTCCCTATTGCATGTGGTCACTGAAGTCTCTGTTCCTCCGCTTGTGCTTTGCTTGTGTTTGACAGAGCTTTCCTTGGATACCAGGAGATAAATGAAACTAACAACTCTCCCGATCTTTGCATACTGACATAGTGACAGAGTATCTCTTCTGTGTTTTGCCAGCCTCACACTGAATCTGGGCTGGAAGCCGAGTCCTGCTAGTTTTCTCTCTTCCCTTTCCCCTTGCTCTCCTGGATGCATTTGAATGTGCTGATTTTGCAAAGATTCTCTTCCAGAGTTTCCACGTGCGTGTTTCACCTGTGTGATCTGTTATTCCATGTAACTATGGGCATTTGTCTTGTGGTGTTTTGTTTTTACTAGTGTCCCCACTTTTCCAGGCCTGAGTATCAATCACAGTGTGTCCTGTGGGGTTGCCCCCAGTCTCTAGAACACACCTACACAATCACTGAACAGGGTCTTCTGCCGTCTTCCAAACCAGGAAGCAGGGATCCCAGCTGGGAAGGCAGGCAGCTGGGCTGGAAGGAAAGCAGGGATGCTCCACAGTGCTCTCTTACCATATTAAATTGCCACATCCTCAGTCACTTCTGTGTCCTAAACCTGACTCGTTTCTGTGGCTGAGATAAAGTTGGTTCTGCTGTTGCTCAGTGTCTGTGCCAGGGATGAGACCTGAGAGCTTCCCATTTCACCAGGTTCCCGACCCTCCTTCGGTGCAGTTGCCGGCAGCAGTCGGGAGATGTTGGTGTCACAGGTCTGCCCAAGGGGCTCAGCCAACACTGACACAAATGCTGCCCTGAACATTTACAGTATTTTTTTTTTTTTACAATAATAGTAGGTTTTAACACTCTGAGGCAGGATTCACCGGACCTTTTTTACATAAAGGGCCAGATAGTAGATGTTTTATTTTTTGTGGACCAAACATACCTGTCATAAGCACCTGCAGTTCTGTCGTGGTACCTGAAAATAGCTGTCAGTGATATGCAGGTGATGAGTGTGACCATGTGCAAGTGAAACTTCACTTACAGACAGTGAGATGTGAATTTCACATAATCTCATGTATCCAAGACATTATTGTCTGGTAGTCTTGTTCCACCCCCTGAGAACAGAACAAGGGAGGTGGCTTTGGCCCATAGGTTATAATGTGCTGACCCTTGTCCCATGAATTGGATAGAAAAAGGGAAAATAATGTCATCATAGCTTACGAGTTTTTGTTTGAAAACTTGAACCATGTGCTTGCCTATAAAATCCCTCCATCACCAAAGGGACCCATGATTATTACTCTTAGGTTTTCTATGCATAGAAAAATGGTGTGATGAACCCCAAGAGTCCTGTGGTCCAAATGTGGGCCCTGCCGCAGCTGTCTTGAGTGGAAATCCTGTGGCCGTGTCTACGCGGGGAGCAGCCTCAGACAGGCATTGGTGCTCATCCTGGGTTCTTCTGGCTCTCGGGGCACTGGTGGGCCTGTGTCCCTGTGGCCAGTGTGGACAGGGGTACAGACAATGCCTTCCTCGTTAACTGCCAGCAGCACAAATTCAGTGTTTGTTCATTGATCTTACATCCTCGTTTTTAAGTCAATTGCTACCACGGAGACTTATTGCCAGATAAAAGCAATCAAAACAGCAAAGGATAGATGTGAGGGTTTCCACCGTTCACTAAGTGGCTGAGCTGTAGGATGCGTCTCCTCGCTTGCTACCTGTTGGGGCTGTGTCTGGATGTCCCCCAAAGCCTCCACATTGTCCTAGGCAGGGCGTTTCAGAAGTGGCAAGGTCTAGGGTGAGCAATGCTGGGGTGAAGGGAGCATGATGACTACATTAGTGCACTGACAGCTGTGGCACAGTTCTGGGTGTGGGTAATGGGAAGCCACCGTTATCCCCCACCCCAGGAGCCTGGATGGATATAAAGGGACAGAAAGGGGCCAGGCCTCCTCCTCCTCCTGCTGCTGCTGCTGCTGCTGCTGCTTTGCTGCCTCTGCTTGCTATGGACTCTCCCCTCTGCAGTGCCTCTGTCATGTGCCACCCTGCCTTGGAGCCAGTTAACTATGGACTGAAAATTACAAACTGTGAGCTCCATTGAACCTTTGCTCCTTCAACTTTGGGTGATGAGATTTTGTCTCAGCAACCAAAAAAGTAACTTAGGACACCTCATACTCATACTGCAGGCTCCAGACCTGTGACACCCGCATCCTCTGGCCCATTAGCATGCTTTAGGAGCTATTGGCGGCCAGAAAACAGGCAGTGTATTGCTGCTGCCTTTAATGATGAGGTACCTCAAGAACTGTGCTCCCAGTTTGTGTCCTGAACGCTACTAAACTGGTTTTTGACAGAAGCAAAGAATATAAACGGTGCATATGAAACCCACCCTGGCTTAGTCTAGGTCAGTGTTGAATCATGTAATTAAAAATGGAAAAATACAAAGGCTAAATAAACCAGTTTGGATACTGAGACAACAGGTGCAAGGCAAGACTGCTCTCTGCAAAGCAGGACATGCTTATCCTATGTAAATCTGTAAAATTAAGCTTTGCTCAACTGTGGAAGCTCCGCCCTTTCCTCCTCTTGCCCGGTTTGGTCAGCAGAGTGGCCGCCTTTGGGGTTCCTATGACACTTTGCTCCGCTCAACTTGTGGCCCCATTCCTTTTTAAGGCAGAATCTTGCTTTGCAGTTCAGCCTGTCCTTGAGCTCACTTCATATCCCCGGCTAGTCTCAAACTCAACGATCCTCGTGCCTCAACCTCCCGAGTGCTGGGATTACGGGCGTGTGCCACCACGCCCGGTTTGTGGCCCATTCTTACTCTATAGCTGTGTGTGGATACAATCACAGCTGACCCCTGCTTAACACCCAGCATCCCTGCTTCCCCTGAGTGTCACTAATGGTCCTTCGGTTGTGCTGTGCTCTAAAGCGGGCCGGGCCGGGCAGGCGAGGGGAATTGCAGATTTCCGGTTCCACCCCAGAGATCAGGACCTGGAAGTCTTGGGAAAGGGCTGCCACTGGGAAATTAAGGCCCTGTCTGTCCTCTTCGTTTCTCGCCTCTCCGCATAAGTCTCTAATGCCTGTTAGGTGGATCTGTCTTTTCCTCCCCTTTTCCTATCAGCTAAGAGGGTTGTTCTCCTGTATCCATGTGTAGAAATCATTGTGTAAATTTCTAATTACATGTCTCTAAACTGGTCGTTTTGTGATAGCAGGATCTAGGTCTCAGATCATGTCTGGTTTTGTTTATTTCTTGTTTCATTTTTTGTTTGGCTTTGCTGTTGGTTTGTTTTGATTTTACCCAGCCCCGTCATAATTTGGAGACGAGGTCTTGCTGAGTTCCCTGGTTTGGGGTTAAGCAGTCTCCCTGCCTCAGCCTCCAGGAGGGCTGAGTGACAGGCACATGCCAGATGATGCCTGAAATTCGCAGTGACTTGGTGACAGCTGCCTACACACAGTTGGAGGTAGGTCTCCCCGTGGGAGCTGAGAGTCCAGTGTGTGGCAGTGGGACTGAGTGGCCACTCCCTGCACCCGCGCCCGCCTCACACTCTGCTTCTGAAACTTCGGTTTCCTCCAGGATCAGCCAGGGTGATGATCTTTAATTTCATATTTTAAAAGTTCTGCTTTATGCCCCCTAAGCAATTAGCACCTTGTGTGGTGTTTTAAAATAAAACAGTAACTTTGTGGCCCCCCAGCCAGGAAGGAGCTCAGTAAAAGAGGGCGGAGGGTGCTAGAGGCTTCCAGAGGTTTCCAGCTCCTACCTGGGCCCATCGCTGGGGCTCATGTGTCCGGACGGCTGTGCCCTTGGTGCCAGGAAGATCTGCTGCAGCTTTCCCAGGTGCCCTGCAGGTGAACCGGCCGCCCTGTAAGAACAGATACAGACAGAGGTCAGCGCCAGGGTCTCTGGGACACAAGGGGGCTGAGCCCCCATTTTCCTTTTCACGCCCAAAGTCAGTTCTAATAGTGTTGAAGGTAAAAATGTGGAATGAAAAGACGATTATGAAAACAAAAAGTAACTTAGCAAAACAAGTCTATAGAAGTGTACATCAGCGACTGTCTGCCAAGAACAAGTGCTTTTTGAGAATAACAGAATTAGGGACAGGAAGTGACAGACCCTGTGATCAGTGTGAAAAGCATGGTACTCCTGAGGCAGGATCCCTTCCAGGCTTCTTAGCAATCTCAAGTACTCTGTGTGTTGTGTTACTGATGTGGGGAACTTATTTAAATAAACGTCCTTACTTTCTTTCTCTAATGCCTTTCTATATAAAATTCACAGTTGAAAGAACACTGTCCATTTAATTGTTTTATTTTTCAGGTAAAACTTCAAATTGTAAAATTGGTCAAGCCAGGAAAAAAGGACCCTCCTTATGTTTAAGCACATTAGATAACTCTTACTTATTTCATACCTGTTTTTGTTGTAGAATCTCATGATGTAGCCCAGGCTGGCCTTAAACTTGTGACCTTCCTGCCTCAGCCTCCACAGTGCTGCGGTTACAAGTGTGCATCAGTCACCATGTGCACCTGTTATATGCCAGGCACTTTGAAGTTCAGGGGACACAGTGGCAGGAAACAACAGATGAACACCTGGCTGGTGCATGCAGGCCACAAAGCCAACAAGCCCACCAGTGGGTGGTGCAGTGTTTAAGGCTCAGGATGAATGAGGCAGGGAATGGGGTGAGGAGTGGGTGGGGGCATTGGAGACCAAGCCCCACTCCGCCCCTCAGAGGGGTCTGTTAGCCAGATGACCATCGGTCGATCATTTCACCCGGAGTCTGTTGTTTTCTCCCAAATTAGTAAAAGCAGCTGACATTCAGTTTACTCCGTAGGGTGAGAGGGTAAAAGCGGTGGTATCAGCAGAAAGGCGTTACAGGTGCACACGGTGAACATCGCCAGCCTTGCCCAGTGTTAGCTTATTAAATCTTTACAATGATGAGCCGACTGATGGCCAGTCTTGCAGTTTATTCCTTAACTCAGCAAATATTTGCCGATATCTACACCCTGGGCACTAGGGGTACAGTGAGGCTCAGACACGAATCTCTGCTTCACCCTAGCTGAACTATAGATTCCGAGGCCTAATTTCTTACAGCTTTCAGTTGCTTTACGGTACATTACATTTTATTTAAAAGTTCCATTTGCTGAGCATTCATTGAGTAACTGGAAAAGTTAATGTTTTAGTAAAGTTAAAATATAAACAAAACAACAAAAACAGGTACAAAATAAATACCAATTCTCTAATATGCTCAAACCCAGTATGGCTTACAATTGGGTCCATTTAAATAGTAATTGCCTTTCACCCCAGAGTCTTAGCTGTTCCCATGGAATTCCTTTATAGGAATTGTTCAATGCTGGAGTCTGTAGTGGTGATCGGAGCGCATAGAGGGTGGAAAACTCGCACACACTGGGTCAGTGGATCAGGGGGCCAAGGTGCCCTTCAGAGGTCCAGAGCTCCTGGCTGTGGGGTCCAACCTTTGGCCTCGCCTGGGCTGCGTATAGAGTACACAGCACAGTTAATGTGTCTCCATGGCGAACGTCCCTTGTTATGACATTAAAATAAGGCCCGAGCCCAAGTCTAACACCGAAATGAGGAAACGTGCGGTCTGCTTAGTGGCCCTAATCGCCAGTGCTGTGAGGGCAGCCCCTCGGGGTCCTGTGCCCCCGCGCGTGGGCCCGGGTCCACACCTGCACACCATGGAGACTCACAACTGAGGCCTGAGAACCATCGCAGGAGTCACACAGTAACTGACAGTTTCGGTCCTGGAGGGCCGCGCTCCTGGCTGCGCAGGGCTGCAGGCTGGGTTCCTCTGCCAGGCTCTGTCGTCTGAGAGCTCACCCCAGAACCTCAGTTCTGAAAGGCTGGCTGGTGAGATGAGTCCATCCAGGAGAGGTGAGAGAAAGAGATAGTTGGACTCTTAATAAAATTTTGTAGAAGCCAATACACTTATTTGGAAAAAAAAAAAAAGTGTCATCTTCCTTAGTAACCTGCAATGCAGGTTTCTAATGTGCATTTATTTATATTCTCTGGTCTTTTTGAGACAGAGTGTTTTCTGTGCACTTCAGGTTGGCCCCGTCTTGCAGCAGTTCTGCCCTGGCCTCATTGCCACCCTGCTGCAGTTTTTAATCGAGCAAGCAGGACAGCCAGGAGTACTGCTCATTTAATTAAATGAATTGATTACCATGGGGACAGGGCAGTATGTAATGAGCCAGCAGGTTGAGAGGGATGAGGATTTGTGATTTAAACCTAAGGCCCTGAAGACTCTGGGCAGCCAGCACGTTCCCCCAGTACCCCGTTTTGTGGCAGTAACAGTACCTGTAGGTCACAGGGGCAACCCTCAGGTGGACAGGCTAACATCATCCTTTCGTGTCTTGAAAGTCACCTGACCTGGCCCTCATTCTGTCACCTGGGTTGAATTATCATTCATTTTCCTATCTGGGACATGGGAGATCCCAGGTGATGCCTATCAGATGGGTTGATGTGTGGGGGAGACCTAACCCCATGCTGGCAGAGGCCGATAACCCTCAGCTGTCACCGTCCAATTCTTGGCAGTGTAAGCCCAGTGCCCTGGAGTAGCTGCCGGCAGGGTAGGCGTGAGCCCTCAACAGCGCCACCGTGGCATTTTGAACCCTCCTGCCCTGGGGGCGGAAGGTGGGGGTCTGTGGGTTGTCTGTGGTCAGGGGTGTCTCAGAAGGGTGAAGCAGAGAGGTAGAGGTGCAGATGGGCATATAGACAGACAGAGGCCCTGGAACAAGACAAACCCTGGGGAGCTCTTCACACTGCATTGCCTCCCCTCAGCTATGGAAAGGGCAGAGTCAAGGAGGTGCTGAGTGTGTGTCTCAGCTGCTGTCAGGTGATGCACATGCCTGTCACCCTTCACATTTAACCGTGGGAGACGTGCAGTCAGCCTCAAGGAGCACGCTGTGGGATGGAGGTGCTGAATCTTGCAGGCCACTGCCGAAGCAAGGCCACGTTCACGCAGACCGTGTGACGCTGGTGCTCCGAGGCAGTGTGGGGTGCTGCTCCTTTCCCACAGCCCCGCCTTTATTCTGCATCATCTTTCCGGTGTCCCCTCGCCAGTCTCCTGTGTGTCCTGCATTCTGTGTTCACCCCCCCTGCTCCTGTTAACTGGAGATTCGGGGTGTAGAGGCTTGGGACCCTGCCTCACATCCCAGCAGCAGGGTGTCACCACACGCCCAGTTCCAGCCCTTGGTCGATGACCTGCCTAAGTAGGCTCTGTTGTGAAGAGGGAGCCCCCCAGCTTCCCAGAAAACCAGTTGGGCGATGCTTTGGCTCCAGGCAGACCCCTTTCCTATTAGTGCGTCAGCATGTGGACTTGGCGGCAGTGACCCCCGCCAGGCGGGAGCCGGGGTCCCCCTCAGTAACCCTGGCTGGCCTCAGCTCTCTTGACTCAGCCTGAGCCGGGACTGACTGCAGGGGATTCTGCCTGGCCCCACCCACCCCCACATCTCCAGGGAGTGTTGCAGTGTAATGACTTTGTTGATAATGTCATTCCTGCCACATCTGGTAAGCAGAATTATTTTGTGAAGAGTTTTTCTCTTATCCTTAAAAAGACAGGATTACCCCATTTTCAAGGTCTAGATATGGTGTAAAAGTTATCTTTGTTGATGCTGAAGATTTAGAACTTTTATGTCTATCCTTGTGGGCTTAGGATTTTTATTCAGTTGTTCAATTACAGATGTTTCGGTGAGGTTCCAAGTTGGGATCCTTTCTCATGGGTTCCTTGGTCCTTTTGACCTCTGCCCACACACACTGGTGTCTGAGTTCTTCCTTGATCCGTGGCACTGTGAGTCGACCCAGGCTCGCCTTACATTTCCTTGTCAGTAAGCGTGGATGACTCTACGGAGCACACACAGATGACAGGCACTGGTTGGTACCTCCTGTGTGTCCCACATTGAGTCCTCACAGTGCCCCTTGAGGGCAGACACTTTCCTTTACCCCTATAAAACAAGGGCATCAAAACTCAGGTGAGGAAGGTTGTGTAGCTTTCCTGCAGCAGCTAAGCTGGTAAACACCAGAGCCCAATCTGAGTCCCAGATTCCAAAGCCCCTGTCATCAGTCCCAGGTGGTTTCTTGCAGACCCCTGCCTGGGGCCCTACCACAGCCTCCAGCTTTTAGGACCAAGGAGAGCGCTAAGTGGCTCTGGTTCTGCTCTAAGCTTCACTGCCTTCCTGTCTAGTTGCTTTGGTACCAGCCTCCCTCCAGGGCAGAGAGCTTTCTTGTTTGTTTGTTTGTTTGTTTGTTTGTTTGTTTGTTTGAAGGCAGCCATCACTGCTGTATGCAAGACAGCTGGCCTCTGGCATGGCACATGGCCCCAGGCCCTTCCCACCACTCCCAGCTGGTGGAGCAGAGCACTGGTGCTTGCCCCTGTGCCTTCACAGGCTTTGTTTCTTCTTCCTCCTGGGATCCTTCTACATTTTAAAGCTTTGTTTTGCCGAAACCCAGCCCACTTGGGCTTCTCCTGTGGAGGTGTGTTCGAGATTCTCTGCAGAGTGCCCTGCAGCACACTCGTCTCGCCGGGACACTGACCCCAGGAGTGCCATCCCATCCCGTGCACACATCCCGTGCACACATGCAGAGCTGTGCCTGGAGCCAGGACTGGGACTCCAGACCTAGTCTGTATCTCTTATTCAGACAGGGATGTTGAGAGATAAAAATGAAACAAAAGAATTATTTCACAGAGTGAGACCGTAGAGATGGAAAGATGGCTGATGCGAATCTGTAGACCCACAGTGGATGTTTGAGGAGAGAACCACTGGAAGCCCCACATCGGATCCCTTGAGGTAGAGACATGACCTCTTTCCTGGTGGTCTTTAACTTGTTTAAGCCGTAGTTCCTTCAGGGGTCTTCCAAAAGCCACCAACTCCCAGCCCAGACAGCCTCTCGGGCCCCCCTGGATTTTCCTTGTGGGGAGAGCCAGGGAGACCATGCCCTCCTGCAGGTTACTTGTGGACTCCTTTTCTCCAAAAGCTGACTTCAAGATACGAGTAGAAATACGTGCTAGCGCATTGCAGGCTGCCACCCACACCGCTCAGTTCATAAAGGCCATGCTGTGTGCAGAAGGCATCGTCTGCTCTGGTTCATCTTGGGAAGAACCAGCGATCGGAACCGCAGTGTTGCGCGCTGCTGGGTTGGCCCCTCCAGGTGGAAGAGTGTACCAGCGTGCAGAGAGGCGAGGTCCCGGAGCCCTGCTGTGAGCTCAGGCTCTGTGTTGGAAGGCCTTGTGCTCAGCTGGGTTCCTCTGCTCAGTGTCTGTTGTGGAGAAGGACAGCTTGGGTCTGGCCGTGGCCATATGTCGCCTCCTGGGCTGTGAGAAAGGAGGAATCACAGTTTAATTTCTGGGGTATTAACATACTGAGCTTTGAGCCACACTGTTCCGTGGAGCGCTGGGCTCTCACCTGCCTCCTCTGCGACCACAGCATGGGAGCGTAGAGAGCTTCAGAGTGGAGCTTTGGACAGAGCACGGGGAGGAAAAAGCAGCAAACAGGATGACAGATGAGAACTTTGATTTCTGTCAGCGCTAAAGGGGAAAAACAAAGTGGCGAAGGGACACGTGGTGTTGGGATGAAGTCTGAAACTTCAGACGGTGTGGCTGGGTGTTCACCTTGTGGGGAAAACAACCTTTGAGTGAAGACCTGCAGGCCGTGAGGAAAGGACTTCACAGGCGGGGCGGCAGGCCAGAGGAGCAAGCTGCACAGCGTCTGCGCAGGAGGCAGCCTTGGACAGGGCTGGCCGGGCCTGGGGGAAAGAGGGACACTGAGGCATGGTGTGAGGCCTTTGCAGGAGCCCGGAGGGTGCCCTGGGGAAGCAGGGAGACAGCTGTGGTGCAGTACAGCAGTGTGGGCCAGTAAGACTTGGTGGCCTGTTGTGGGATGGTGACAGCAGAGAGTGCAGGAAGTGCGTGGATTCCCGAAAGACCACAGCTGAGCAGTAGACAGGAGAGAGCCAAGGGTGACACCAGCTGGGGCGACGCAGCTGGAGGAGCACAGGAGCCCAGCTTGGGGCAGGCAGGAATGAGAGAGGCTTGCTCTTGGGACTCCTGGCGATGGAACCCACTGCCTTCTCTCTGAGTTACAGTCCCAGCCCCCTTTTATTTTTCGTTTTGAGACAGGATCTCAGGAAGTTGCCCAACCTGAGCTTGAATCTGGAGTCCTCTTGCCTCAGCCTCTGGAGCACCGGGGTTGCAGGTGTGTGTCTCTGCGCCCAGGTGAGGTGCCTCCCACGTGGGCTGAGCCTGCTGAGAATCTGGAAGCGCAGGGTGGTGGATCCTCTCAAGACCTCGCCATCCAGCCAGCATTAGCCCCAGCACCTAAGATCTCTCTGGCTTCCTTGTCTTCGAAGTCCTTCACAACCAGACAGCTTGCTTAGAGCCCTGCTGCCTCTGGACTCATGCAGATGCTGCTGCTTGGTGAATAAACCCCCGGGATAATCCATGCCCAGGGCTTCACCGGGTTGCTGGCCCCTCAGTCTTCCCATTAACTCTGTGAGTGGACTGAAGACTTCCCTTCCTCGACCTTTGCTTCTCAGAAAGTCCTGTCCAGCTAAAACCTGTCCTTCCACCTGACTTCGTAGGGGGTTATTGATGTCCCCCGCTTCTCCTTGAATGATTCCCAAGGAAATAAAGCCCACTTTGCACATCCCTGTTTGTCCTGGGGTCTGTTTAGATGCAAGGCCACCTCCTTGCTAAAACATGGAATATTTTTTTTTTCAAATCCATTTTATTTCAAGGAAAGAAAAACGAAAAATTTCAAAACACAGCAATTGGGGCAACAATGGTACATGCATTGCACGTTGTCATCCTCAAATCATTCATCTGGAAGCATAAGACATCTGTATTCAGTTGTCTAAACAGGACCAACACAAATCTTTCTCTTCACTGAACTCAAGAGAAATCAGTAGTATAACTATCTTAGCTGTTTTTATATACATATACATGCACATACACATACACATATGTTACTTTCAGTTTCTCACACTCTGAGACAACACGATGTTTACATATGCATGTTTTATTTCACTTATGAGTATGGTCTCAAGTTGCATCCATTTACCTATCAAAGTCTCCAGTTTATCCTTCTTTATGGCTGAGTAGTACTCTATTGTATAAAAAAATACCACATCTTTTTTATCCATTCCTCAGTCAATGAGCACTTAGATTGTTTTCAAGATCTGGCTATTATAAACTGTGCTGCTGTAGACATGGGTGCACATATATTGCTGAAGTGTACAGTGTTTTTCTTTTGGGAAGACACCCAGAAGCGGGGGATAACTGCGTTGAGTGAGACTTCTAGTCCTAGTTTTCTGAGGACCCTCTGCGGATTTCCACAGCAGTGAAACACAGGATTTAGAAAGGTGTGTTTTGCTGGGTCTCATCATGTCTGTTCACTGTGCAGGTTTGTTCTATCTCACAAGTTGGCTGGTCCCATTTCTGATGCCTGTGTGTTCCGCAGGCTCTAGGCTCTTTGCCTTCTTTCATTTCCTCACCCTTTGAAACTGTGTTTATTTCAAGGAGCAGCCTCATCTGTTTGCTTTCTTTCGTTTCCTATCATTTCAGAGTATGCTTCTTCTCCGGGTGAGGCTTTTATTCCACCCTCTCTCACACAAAAATGGCTTTGTGTATTTAAAAATCCACACACACTTACCGAGGAAAAACATGAAGCAATAAATTATCCCAGGGACATGGAAGCTCAAGTACGATCTGAGCATCAGAGGAAACCAGTTCCGCTCATTCCGCACCCAGCCCATCTCCTTTCTCAGAGGAAATGGTGCTGACCTACAGCCCAAGCCAGTGCCAGAGCATCCAAAACAGTTTTTACCAAGCGCAGAAGCCCACCAGGGTAGGAAGCACTGGGCTTCCCAAATCCACAGCCTGAATGGCTTGAGGAAGCTGGGCCTCCTGGGACTCTGGCGTGATGTTCATAACATTTTGGATTTTTGGAGGATTTCAGGTTTCAGGCTTTCACATTAGCGTTGTTCAACTGGTCGAGTGTATGCACATATTCCAAAACCTGGGGAATTCAGACACAAACCCCTTCTGGGCCCCAAGCCTTTTGGATCAAGGATGCTCAACCTCTGTTCCTGTCAGTCCGCGTCACGGGTGAGCAGACTGCAGCCCAGCAGGCTGAGCTTGAGTCCACTGGCCTGAGTTCCTCCCTCCTGGTGCCAGCTGTCCACACCCTGCACACTCTCCTGTGGCCTGCCTTGTTTTTGTTTTTTTAATTCAAGAAATCTTTCTCACGCCTTTGTATGCAAGTCCACCAGCAGGAAGCTGCAGTGGAGACTAGAATTGCATCTCCCAGGTTTGGGTCCTGCTCTTGAAGCAGTGCTCCCTTGACAAAGTCACCTAACCGCCTCATGCTTCCATCTTGCTCCAGAAAGGGGGCGCAGATGCAGTTTATCTCCCATTTAGCTCTCTCAATTTTGCAAGAGTTAAATGAGTTGATATATAGAGCTCAGAGCACTGGGTGCCAAATAAGCCCTCACAGACATTAATTGCCTATGAAATGTCAGGTTCCTCAGTGTCCTTTGCTCACTCTGCTTGTTCAGGACTGATTCATTTGTTAAGAGTACTCCAGGGGTAGTGCTGGAGTCGACTGGCGGCTCACTCTGTACAGACTTATCATGGAAGTGTCACTCACAGTAAGATTTCCTGTTTGGCAGCTGGCAGTTCTCCTCCTAAACTCTTCTGAAGGATCTCTATTCAGTTATGTTTCAGTGAGTCATTTAAGTGTGCTGTACGGGACAGAGCTATCCATGGGTTGTAGCAGCAGACAGGGAAATTGCACCTCGCCGGTACCCCAGTCTGGGAGGTGCACGCTTATTTATTACTTAGGCGCCCGCTGCACTACTCACCCTGGGTTACTTGCATCTTGCTGTGTGTGTCACAGGCCAGCCCTGCCTGGGTGTGTTGCTTAATGCGAGACACTGGTTTTAACTGCCTCAGCCTGAGTTGCTCGCCCTTTGCTTTATGTGGGAATGGGCTAGGTCATGTTCCTGCCACCCCCACCCTGGTGGAGCCTGTGCTGGTCTCCAAGTTTCACCACCTCACTCAGGAGAGCTGAAAGTCAGGTGATGCCTTCCTGTGGCTGTTAAATAGAAAAGCAGGGGTGGGTTTGTTCGTTTGTTTGTTTTGGTTCCAGGAATCAAACTCTTGACCTCATGCATGCCAGGCAGGCGCTGTGCCACTGAGCTATATCCCTGGCCCTTAGAAAAGTAGTTTTACTGTGATTTGTCACTAGATCATCCTGATTGATGCTAATTTTGCGCACTTGCGTTTTAGGATTGTGCCTAATTTGGGAGATAATTTTGTCTTTTAGATGCCTTTTTTTCAACAGAGCACTTTAAAAAGTTCAAGCTAGGTGTCCAGTAAACCAAGGGTTCTCTGCAGCTGCTGCCTTCCCCGTGTCCTGCGCTCTGAGCTGCTCACCTGTAGACAGCTGTGGGAATGGCACCCCAGGCTTGACTGCTGGGGAGACTTTTACAGACAGAGCACAGGATGTGAGGATCACAATGAGTTTATACTTCATGGGTTTTCTTTTTGCTTTGCTTTATTTTATTTTATTTTTTTTTTACAGAGGATCGAACTTGTGACCTTGTACTTGCCAGGCATGTGCTTGTGCCACTGAACTACTACATCCCCAGCCCTCTCCTTGGGTTTTCTTCCACATTGTGACTTCAGTGTTTTGTCACATGTGTGTAACACAGGTGATTACTGCCACCCCTTCTTCCAGCCAGTCTCCTCTTCACCCACTTCTATGGCCTCATAACTGCTGTGCGAGCTTCTGCCTGGGCCACGGTGGCACACGGGTGTTAGCATACAGCAACAGTTAGGGTTCACTACCAGCCATCAGTATGGAAGGTGACATTAATTCATCAGCAGCAGTTTTTTATGTCTCTGACATGGGGGACCTGAAAATG
This sequence comes from Hydrochoerus hydrochaeris, assembly GCA_004027455.1. Lineage (NCBI taxonomy): Eukaryota > Metazoa > Chordata > Mammalia > Rodentia > Hydrochaeridae > Hydrochoerus > Hydrochoerus hydrochaeris. The sequence continues at coordinate 125,436 of PVLA01004711.1, forward strand.
TGAAATAGGTAAAAATGTGCAGGTCACAGTGAAAAGCAGAACTCTCCGAGTAAGCTATCAGGGCAACGCATGCGTGTTCTTAGTTGTTTCCACCTTCAGTTTACACCGTGGTGCTAGACCCGTTCTGCTGGCTGCTGGCCTGAAAGGCACGTGGTGCAGGTGGGTTGGCTGTGGGTACAGTCCCTGCAGGGCCAGCCTGGGACTCCCTGTTAAGTCACTATGTCACCATCTGTCCTGTCTCTAGGTGACTTGTTGTGGGCATCTGATTGGCTTTGGCCACATTAGCGCTGCACTCTCCTGTGTCTGATTCCTGTCAGGGAGTCACAGTAAATCACGGCCACCCTTTTGCAGGGAGGAAGAGAAGGAAGAACAGACTCATAGGAGAGAAATGGAAACGTGGCCTGGTATGTGGCACATGCTTGTAGTCCCAGCTGTTCGGGAAACTGAGGCAGCAGGATTGCAAGTTCAAAGCAGTCCTGGACAACTTAGTGTCCCTGGCTCAAAACAAGAAATAAAAAGACCTGGCGATGTAGCTCAGTGGTAGAACACTTGCCCCATGTGCACCAGGCCCTGGGCTCCATCCCAGCATGGCAAAAACAAGCCCCATGATGTGATGGCTAAGGCTATATTTTCATTGGTACAGTTCTCGCTGTGTCTTGCAACTGTGTACAGGTGTTTTGATTTGATGGGGTTGTTCTTCAGGAGACAGTAGAGAAGATTTGCTCCTTGGTGACCCCTGGAAAATACCCTGTGAGCTGAGGGCTGGCCAGGTGCAGAGGGACCCCTTGCCTCTTATTTATCCCTGTACAGTTTCAGTGGTCCCCTCAGTAACCCTTCAAGTACCTCGGTTATGAGACTCAAACCTGGTCAGGTGACAAAGACCTGGACCACATACGTGGCATCCGGCACAGTGTCTATTGAATCTCAGCAGCAGTCACCCTTGTAAACACATGGCCCTCCTCCTCGCTTTCCTCCTCCCAGCACCTCTCTCCAGGAACTAGAAGCAGAAACAGCCAGTCCTTGTGCTGGGAGCCTCTTCTTGGGTTTTGTGCAGTTTCTGGTTTTGTTCTTCTGTCAGTTGCTGTAAACAAACAAAATGTTCCATGGTAAAGAAAAGTCCTCCTTCCCTGTAATTATGCCCACTCTCCTGAAACAGTCGCAGGTTTGCGCTCCCAAAAAAGTGTGGCAGTGTTGCTGCTTCACCATAGGTGTTTTTGTTCTTTTCCTAGGAGGAAGGATGAGTTTTTGCTGATTTCCGTCTAAAGCTGATAACGAAGGCGTTAGGCTCTGAAAAGGATGCCCCCGCTCCCTGTGACGCTGTACCCTCACAGCTGTCTTTCCTTGGAGAAGAGAGCCATTTCTTCCATGAGCCATACAAACTTGAAACCCATAGTAAACGATGAACTTGTAATATCTATTAAAACAATATTCTTTTCAGCTAACCTGTGGAAGAACTGTAAACATGTTACACAAAGATCTCAAATTTCTGTATCTTTGGACCAGTTCAGTTGAATGCTTGGTACAGAAATTAGTTGGTGTGAGCTAAATTTACAAAGTTGCTACACAAAATAAAGTACATGAGTGGATATAGGCATAAATTTGCCTAAATATATAGTGAGCAAGAATTCATTGTATTAAAAAAAGGATCATGACCAAAATAATGCAAGAAAATTTAATGTAATCTACATTATCATAAGATTTCAATGAGTTGAACGCTTTGTTAAAATTTACCACCCTTAATTCATTAAAAAATATGTTAAGTGCTGTCTCTAAAAAGGAAGCCAAGAAACAAGGCTATCCTTACATGCAGATATGGTGAGATAGACACAAAATAAACAGATAAAATCAGCTGTTTGTGTATCAGAGTGCCAATTTAAATATGTAAATAAGAAAGATCACAACAAAATTAAAACCACATACCAACAAGTCAAATGAAATATGTAGTCTTTAAGAACAGAATTACAGTGTTGTTGAAAGACATTACAGCAGACCAGGTAAGGGGAGCAGTCTTGCCCGTTCACAGATGGGAAGAGTTGCTGCTGTAGGGGTGTCCTGCACCACCACCCCAAATTTATAGACTCAGAATAACTTCTGTAAAAATCCCCAAGTGAGCAGTTTTTATTTTGCTTGCTTTTCCTACCCATCCCCACCCCATGCTTCACTTTGTGACACAAGGTAATGCAATTTTCCTAGGAGGACACTGTGCCTGGAACACCTGGGATAGTTTTCAGGTGGAACAAGAGAGACTGAAAGCGTTACCCACCTCGGTTTCCTTCTGTGACGTTTGGGTTGTTTGCCCGTGTTGCCGTCCTGGCCCTTTCAGCCTCAGGGCTTCCTTCCCTGTTCACTTCTTCAGGTCCCTCTGCTGGCAATGTACTGGGGAGTATTTGCTTTCATTTTTGAAGGATGGTTTTGTTCAACGTAGAATTCTTGGCTTTTCTTTGAAGATGTCAGAATACCTGATGGGGAAAGCCAGCTGTTAATTGTGTTATTCTCCTGTACCTTATGAGTTATCGTTTTCCTTGCTGGCTTTAAGGTCTCTTCTTCGTAATGTAGACCTAAGAACCTCGTGCTTGCGTGAGACTTCACGGAGCTGCTTAGCCCGTCACGCCACTTCCTCACTGGAGGATATTTCAGCCACGGTTTCCTTCTCCCCTCTGCCTGGTCTCCTTGTACCCGGCTCTCCGTGTTCCTGGCGTGTTCCTCACGTCCTGAAGCTTGGTCTTCAGTGTGGGTAAATTCTGTTACCCTCTCAAAATTTCACTGATTACATCTTGTGCCATTTCACTTCTGTTGAGTCCATCTGGGAAATGTTTTTTGTATTATATTGGTTAGTATATTTTTCAATTCTATAAATTTTTTTGTTTCTTTGTTGGTATTTCCTATTAAGAGTTACATGCTTTCCTTTAGTTTTTTAAAAACATTTTTGTTTAATCTTTCAAATGTATTACTGGTTTGAATTTTTTCTGGTAAACCTAAGTTCTGGGCAAACTTAAGAGAGTGTCCACTGAGCTATTTTATTTGAACGTGGCTCACGCTTCTCCTGGTTTTATTGTTGTTTTATTTGTGTGTTGTGAGTGCTTACAAGAGCTTGCAGGGCTGGAACAAGGCTCCTCAAAAGAGTGAACACGGTCTGAATCAGATTTAACGCAAGACACAGAAATACGAGATTGGCCCACAGTGGTCACCCCCAGAGTCAAATGTAGAACAATGCAAGAAGATTGGTCCTCACACTACAGATCATTGTCAGGAGGCAGAAAGGTCCTCAGGGAAAGGCTAAGGTGTCTGCCTCAGCAGGTCAAAGGGTTGGCAAGAGAAGCTGAGGAGTCTGCACTGGCAGCCAGGAGATGTGCCCACGGTGGAGGTCAGGACCAGAGATCCTCCCAGGAAAATCAGCCCCAATCCTCCTAACGTGGGTCTTGGGCTAGGGGTGTGGCTCAGTGGTAGAGTTCTCACCTTGCAGGCACAAGACCCTAAGTTCTTCCCCAGCACAAGAAAAAAAAGTGGGTCTTCTGCACCCAGAACCACACTGACTCCAGCTGTGCGTTCCGCACTCAGTTAATTGTTGTCAGTTAATTAACTATCACCGGTGTTTTCAGGACTTTAATATTTTTTTTCTGATCATTTTGGGAGGGGTGTGTTTTAAGTTACTTGCAGGGAAGTGGCCCAAGGAATCTTGTCTCCCTTACATTGTCTGCCGCTGATTCCTGCTGGACCTCCCACCCCCACCCCAGTTCTAAACTTTACATTCAGCCTGACTTTTGGGGGTTGCTTTTACATCTGTGCAACTACTTGGTCCAAGGTGATGTATGCACGCCTCAAGCTCACAAGCAGCTACTCCTGGCAGCTTCTGGAGCAGCCCCCAATTTTACTCTGTTGGGCTTTCCAAAGTGTCTGCCACCTGTCCACAGAGGCTCCCAGGTGGTGGGGCTTGTGCAGTGCTCACTGAGCCCTCTTTGGATGTCTCCTCTTTGCATTCCCTCCTGTTCTGTCCATCTGCCACTGACCTCTGGTGGCTTACCAGCACCCTGAAGTCAGTGTTTGGGTAGTTGTTGGACTTTATAGTCTCTCCCCCAGCAGAAGAGATTTGTGACATTTTTCCTCCATAGCTAAGTCCCACTTGGCTTTAGGGGCCCCTGCTTTCTTGGCCCCATTCACTCTCTCCTCTGTGGTCCCTGTGGATCTCTCTCTCTCTCAGCCCTCATACTCTGCCTTTTCCTCTTTACCCATAGTTACTCCTCCGCAGATCTCGTGGATTGGATAGTTTTTAATGCCTCCATCTACCCAGCTGCTGCCTTAGACCGGATTCTGTATGCCCGAGTCAAATGGCCCACTCACCAGCTCCTCTTAACTTGCTGACAGCTGAGCCTGCGTGTCTGATTGCATCCCTGTGTCAGTGCTGTCGTTGAGTTGCTCAGGTGAAACAGCAAAGACCTTGATGAGTCTTTGTTCTTTGCCCTCATAGCCTGTATGTAGTACAAGCAACCCTGTGAGCACTGCTTTCCAGAGAACCAGTAGGGGATGGGTGGATGGATAGGTGGCCCACGGGGATTAATTGGGGGTGAGGGTTGGGTTCATGTGGTTAGGAGGCTGAGAAGCTGAGGTGGTTTCTGCTGCCTGTTCCCCTCCCCAGGTGTTCTCTCTGGTGTCCGTGTCATTACTCTCTGCCTCCCGTGTAACGTCTCTGCCATTTCCCAGTCCTCTTCCTGTTGGTTTTCTGTAACATCCTATGTACTGTATTTAATGTATTACACTTACTTCTTACTGCACTCATTTGAATTATCGAATAATGGGGAGATACATTGTTTTTGTTGTACCCTGAGCCAAAGCAAGAGGCTTGATGTGTTGTGGGATCTCAGTAACCACTGAGGGGAGCGAGCGAAGGTTCACTGAGGTGAGCAGATCCGCCAAGGCGCAGGGCCCCAGCTAGATTTCAGAACCTCCCATCTGGCAGATCTGTACACATGCTCATCAGACGTGGGGTAGCAGATAGTGACTACCCTTTCTTCCGTGACCCTCTGTAGCCTGCGGTGGTTGCGTGTGGAAATCTTATTTGGAGTTATCCTGGCCTGACAGTTCCCCGCAGAGAGAGGTTGGAGAACATATTCGGGGGTTGCTTTGTCCCAAAATGCGCTGTGCACCTCTCGTCCTGCTCACATCCACTTTCGATTTTCAGGGCACAGCTGAAGAAAGCAAACTCCCATCAGCCTCTGCACTGCCCCGGGCATCCCCCGTTTGCCATGGCACTCTGGTTGTTAGAACCTCCCTTGTGATGTTGGAAGATACTACAGCTCCTGTAACATCACCTGAGATACCCATGAAAAAGTTCTCAGTTTCTGGCCAAAGCAGTTGTATTCTGGTTCCTAAGGCTTAGTTTGGCCTGGTTGGAGTACCCGTGTGCAAGCACGTCCATGCGTAATTTGAGTAGACCATTGTGAGCTGTATGTATAACAGCCTTGTTGCATTACACAGGAATGTGTTTGCTCCTCCATGCCTGTTGGTGGAGACCTGGGAGTTTCTGAACACAGAGCTACCCACTGGGTGAATCAGCTTGGAATTGAGAATGGCTTTCCTCAGCCTTCATCAGTGAAATCCATCTCCAGTGTTCCTTTCAGCAAGAACCTACCACGTGCCTGGTGTATTCTTTACTTAATTTAGTTTCAGGATGTCTTGGACTTTCAGTCTGGGGTTGCGTTTGGATTATGAGGTTTAAAGGTGAAAATGTCAGCAAGGCCTTTCAGCTTTAAGATATGTGGAAGTTGGCTGGTTGCATAGTAGTTTCTGACTGTGCTGTATTATGGAAATAGAACTAGATAGAACATTCTCAGCCCCAGAAATACCAGCTTATTTTTGTCCCTCAACAGTTTCATCTTTGTCTTTATCCATTTAATAAAGCCAGACTGTAAAGCATAGTAGCATCATTCAGATTCCAAACAGGAATTTCTTTATGATTTCTTCAGACTTTCTATTTAGCATTTCTCATTTGTGTTGCCAGTTAGAAATAACAAATGCTTTATTCTGTTTTTAGATAATCTGAGGAGTAAGACAGTTGTCGTAAAATAAGTTGTATCATCATTTTTCAGTGGGAGCAGCTGTGTGGGAGAATTCTGATCCACCCTGTTGTACATGCACACATATAGATTTGATTCAATTAGTGATTTGTCAAGTATACAAGACAAGAAGCAAGTGTTATGATTTGTACCAGATACCAGTCTACACTTATTCAGAACAAAACGCCAGAAGTGTGACTTAATGGTAATTTTTTCCAGTGACTTATCCTTTTAAAAATTTTAACCCATTTTTATTTGGGGAAGCCCTGTAAGAAAAGGGGGTGGTAAGATGACGGGTGTTGTGGCTTTTAGCGGAAGGGCACTAAGCTTTCCGGTTGTTAATGTTTGTAAGGTTCTTGGACTCCTGTCAGGGATGGCGGGACACTACACCTTCCCATGCGTACTCCAAGAGGCGTTTCATTGTGTGAGGACCAGTGTTCACAGGGATGATGGTGGTACTGTCTGGTGTGCATGGAAATTCACATTTGCTAATAAGCTGTCACAACGCTTTTGTTCTCAAAATAAACTTAGACTAACATAGTGTAAAACATGACTATTGAAAATCCCATATCTTAATTCTAACAAGCTGTTTTAAAGACAAATCAAAGGTTGCTGGATGTGGTGGCAGATGCCTATAATCCCAGCACTTGGGTGGCTGAGGCAGGAGGATCATTGCAAGTTCAAGATCAGCCTGGGCTACAAAATGAGCTCAAGGCCAGCCTGAACTGCATGTCTCAAAAAGATAAAATTAAATAAATAAATAACAAAAAAACGGTAGGTTTTAGCATGTATATCATTAAAGCAATTCCCTCCAGTTATGTGTATTGTGGGCAGAGCTCAAAGGACCCGGGCCAACATGGGCCAATAGGAACGTTCTGTAGGGACACAGTCCTGCCTGGCTTTCACCTCTGCTCGGCCGTTGCTCCTGCTTCCGCCGCCCCACTTGTCGGTGCCCGCATGCACACACCTGTGTGTCTCTTGAGCACACACTCGCTAACTTCCTTAGGGTTATTCTTGAGCTGCAGTCACATAGCGGGGAGTAAGCTAGTTTCACAGTGTCCTGGGGCTCATTGTTAAGTCACACACGCCCACCCCCCTTCACAGCTCTCAGGGCCTCAGCAGTGGAGGCTGCAGCGTCTTTGCACCCTGGGAAGCCTCAGGAGAGAGACTGTGCCTGGCCGGGCAGAGGCTCGGTATCTTTCTTATGGTTAGCAGAGGTTTATTTTCTTTCATGAGCTGCTCGCTTGGGATTTGTCCCACACTCGCCCCACAGCACTGGCGGTGTAGATTTGCAGGAGCTTCTCACGCAGCAACACTGCACTTCTCCTTCACAGCTCGTGTGAGCACGGCGCGTGGTGTGTTCCTTCCCGACGCAGGCGAAGGAACAGCACACCTCGCCCCACTTGTGCAGGGTCTGCGTGGCAGGCACTGGGCAAAGCTGTGGTCTCTGTTTGTCTGCTGAGGTCGATTCCACCCTGAGGCCAGCTGCGTGGTTTTCTGCTGAGTTTGTGGGGTGAGGTGAGGTGGGCCTGGAGGAATGCGTGGATCCCAAGGGAGCAGTTAGACACAGATGGAGGGACTCGCCTGTCACTGCCATCTGACTGATGGCGATGCAGACCATTCCCACCGCCTCAGATAGGTTTCTTCTCCTCTTCTCCGTCCTCCCTGCCCCCAGTGTGCTGGGTCTCTCTTTCCACGTGAGTGTTGTTTTGCCCCGTCTGAGACTACAGACAGCTGCAGTCAGGCAGCATCTGCCCTTTTTGTCCTGTTTCACTGGCTGAGCGCAGTGAATTTTCAATGCCTGCACCTTGTCGCATGAATCCGTCCCTTAGAAGTGGGGTTCTCTTCCTTGTGAGCAGCAAGCCTTCGGGTGTCAGCCAGCTTAGGTCACCCCAGCAAACAAACACGGGAGATAAATCAGTGCTTCAGGAGGGGACAGTCATTTTGGCTCACAGTTGTGTGGCCCTGTACCCACCCTGTGGCAGCTTGGAAGCAGACAGGAAGGGACGGGTGTCCTAGGACCTAACTTCCTTCCAGCAGGCCATGGTGGCGCTGGTGGAGGGAGCATTGGGCCATAGCACGCAATGGGCACACCTTGGCAGGTGCCCACAACTCTCCTGTGGCAGCTCCCTGGCATTGTCTCTGGCTCATGTGGCCCCCGGGCCCTCAGGAACCTTCTTGTTGGGGTCTCCTGTGCACCTGTGCTTCTCTCCCAGGTAAGATTCCCCGCAGCATGCTCACGGGCCATCCCTGCCAAGCAGTGTACCCCATCCTCAGTAGCATTCCCCACTGTCTCTGCACTGTCAGGCTTTATTCTGAGCTGTGATTCCAGGTGTGGGGAGACCTGCAGAGCTTTGTCCCAGGATCATCTCAGCTATCAAGGGCTATCGTGTGCTTTGCTATCTAAATTTTAGAGTTGATTTGTTAAATTCTGTGGGAAAAAAAAATCTTTGGGCATTTGTGCGTGGGATTGTGTTGTATCACCTTACCAATTTGGGCAGAGTTGACAACTGAATTATAGGAGTCTGCCAGTTTATAAGCATAGTATGTTTCTCAACTTTGATGTTCTTTAATTTCTCTGAGCCATATTCTGTCACGTGCATAAATGTCATGGTTGGTTTTTGTTAAACTTATTCCTAATATTTTGCCTTTGTGACTGTTAAAGATGAAAAATCTCAATTTCATTTTCTAATTGTTTACTATTAAACTTTGACATGGTATTCTGTGACTACTAAATTCACCTTTTTAAAAATTTGGTTGTTTATAAATTCTTTTTTGATTTCTAAGTTAAAAAGTAAGAATGGATGTTGATTTTTCTCTCCTTTTTTCCCTCAACTTCTTTAATTGCAGAAATTTTGAGGTGCACAGCCAGGTAAATTCTGCAGGAGCATCGCTGTGCTCTCATTATTTACCGTTCATCTGGCCGTCTTTCCACTGGTCCATCTTGTCGACACGTGTAATTACGTATGTGAAGAGATGGATACACTTCCTAAAAATTTTAGCATGAATATCATTAACTAGGATTCTGTATTTATTTACTTCTTCCATTTAATGTAAAACTGTCCCACGGTGCAGGGTACAGATCTTATAAACCAAACATTTGCAGAATTTGACAGACATATCAAACCGTGTGGCCTCAGCTCCCGAGCGCTGGGGCTGCAGATGCAGGTTACAGGTGTGTGCCGCGTGCCCGGCAGAGTGACACAGTCCTCCTTTACGTGCTTTAATAATGTGCTGCTGTAGATGACATGAACAGCCAGTAAGCACATTAAAAAGTGACATGTGCTCTGTCAGTTTTCTAAAAGTTAAGTGATAAACATCACTTAGAAGTGTACCTCATGGGTGCAGTGAAACCCTGCTGCACATCCAAGAATGGCCAACGGGAAGCTTTGGTGCCAGGGCGATCACGCCCTGCTGGCAGGGCTACAGAATGACACGGCTGCGGAAGAGGCTGGACCGCATTTTTTTTTCCTTTCCCATGTAAGATCCAGCAGTTCTGATTCCCCAGAAAACACCGGACAGACACACACTCGACAGAGCTCCGTGTCTAACGCTCTCAGGCCAGAACCAGCCTATCTCCTACAGCAGGTGACTGGATAAACTGAGGCACAATTCCACGGAAAGAAAAATTTCGAACAAGTGAGCAAATAAACAGACGAATGAGATGTAGGGAAAAAAAATAAGCAACAAATGAAAAAAAGTACATCAAGATTTGCCTGCGAGGGACCCAAGAGAACCCTCTGGGGTGACTGATAGCTTCCTGCCTTCACAAGCTTCTGGGCTACCCTGACACAGTGCAGACACCTTGACAGAGCCTGGAGTTTTGTATCATAGGCTATACTGTCTGAAGTCCCATGTACCGATGCGCTTCAACCCTAGTGGCTCCCCTTAGCATTTCCTAGAATAATGGAAATCCACAGGTCTCTCGAATTTGTACATGTCAGCACTCTGGCGTAGCACTGGCTGCTTTTCTTCTAGACTCTTTTCAAGGATATTTGTTTAAAAGAAAAAAAAAGACAAAAATAGTTTTTCCTGCCAGAGGCCAGTGCAGGCACATTCACCATCCACCATAACAAGGCAGGCTTTCTGAGCTCAGGGTTTCCTCCTGTAACAGCCTCCTCTGTGCCCAGCGTCACCTGGCCTTTGGTGTTATCCTGAAGTAGGAAAATTCAGGTACCCGGCTATCCAGTGCTCCTGGCTCACTTTAGTTTTTGGTTCCAGAGTCTTCTCTGGAACCACAAGCCATGCACTTGTTGGCTTGCGTGGAAGGTGAAATCGCAGGCCTGTTACAGCTCTTGGCAGTTTGGGTTATGAAGATGAGACTCTGACAAGGACGTGGCTTTCTCGAATAAGTGGACAGGGCCTTCGTGGATCGGTCGTTGAAATATTAAGAAGATGCATGGACTCGGTAGCTGATGTGTCCACCAGATCATCAGGCTAATAGTGGAGTCCTCCAGTTCATGGCCTGCCGGAGGGGAGGGATTGCGGGGATGACTGCAGACGCCCTGCTGGGAAAAAGGTTTCTAAACACAGCTGCCCAAAAAAATTCCCGGGTGCGGCCAGCTCTTCCCTGGCAGGAGGACGTCCTCACCCATCTGGTGGGCAGACAGCTCCGACCTTTCCAAACAGCTAAAGGAGGGAGTTCTCAAGTACAGGCCAGAAAGCAGGCATGTTATTAGGACTGAGGCCAGCTCTCTCGGGATGCAAGGGCCAGGCCTGGTTCAGGCAGAGCAGTAACAGCCAGGCTGCCTCCTGCCACCACCACCACTGCCGCCGCCTCAGCACTGCCAGCATCTGTTCCTTTGGGAGATGACAGTAAAAGACTCAGTGTTCTCTGGTGGATCCTGGCTGCTTATCAGGGAGGTTACCCTGACCCAGACCCACACCTGTGGGGAAACAGACGCAGCATTAACGTGTACAGTGGTGGGGATCTGACCACCCCAGACTGGACTTCAGTACTGATGACGGTGACCCAGGCTATCCAGGAGAAGAGGAGGAGGAGGAGGAGGCGGCGCCCTGCTCAAACAAGTACAAGTGTCTGTACCGCTGCTCAGAAGATTCTCCCAGGCTCCTCCCCACAAATGGAGTGGAAACCAGAGAGCTTTTCCCCAGACCACGGACAGTGCGAAGACAGGTGCCTTGCAGAGCGGCTGCAGACCCTGATCAGCCAAAATGTGCCAGCCCTGTGGCCCCAGTGGAGAATAGCATGGCCAAGACTGCGTGGGCAGGGTGTCCCCAGCACCAAAGCAGGTGGCATCTGTAATGACCTTGCCACCTGAGAAGCGGCTTCCTTCAGGTGACACTGGGGCAGAGAAGGTTAGCTGAGCAGCCCCTGTGCCACTCAGGCTGGGGAAGGTCATTGTGCCATCTTGGGTGACGCCACATCCTCCCTTTGTGCCCTGACCTCTCCGCCTCCGCTCCTCCCACATCACGGAAGATGCTTAGGTGTCAGCTGAGTTCTCCCTGTCCCCAAGAGGACTGAACCCTTGAACAGCTGCCCAGCAATCTAGGGAACCTCAGGTTTTGGGGGAGCTCCATGTAGCTGTCTGGGGTGCAGCCACCCAGGCCACCTGTCTTCCCCTTCTTGTGCAAGTGGGTGGCATTGGGTTCCACCGATGGGGCATAGCCAGGCTTTGTCCAGCAGGGACAGCAGGTACCCTGTGGCCTATGGGTGGGGAGCTACTGTTGCTGTGCTCCAGGATGCTTTGTAGGAATCAGTGAGTTGCACACTTGCCATTTCCTGTCTCAGAAGTGTCCCTCTAGATTGGAAAGAGCATTGTGGGGAGTGTCGCTCTTCTGGGGATACGTGAGCTCCCCTCCACTTAACCATCGTGGTGGTCAGGATGCAGAACAGTGCCCTGACACTCTAACACCTAAAGCATCACTCTATAAATGACGTCCTCTTGTTTGGGACATCAGAAGCCTCGTTCTCAAACGCCCTGCCCGCTTGTCGCAGAGTGGCCAGGCATGCAGCATTCATTCCCCTGCACTCAGCGAAATCTGCTGTCCCTTTACCTCTACATGAAAAAGGAGGCTTTGCCCCTTAGGACTGGGAGTCCAGCGTGAGCATGCACCTCACTGGGACAGTGTACCCTGCCCTTCCTGGAGGCTGGGTTGAAACTCAGCACCCAGCCTAATCATTACCCACCAGCACTCCAGCCAGCTTGGCTGCAGGTTCACCCCTTTCACAAGCAACTGACCATTATTAGCTGCCCATTGCTTTGCTCCTGGGTTCTTATGAAAACCAAATGTCTGTCCCATGGAGGTCTTGTGGCCCTGAAGCCTGGAGTTCCTGCTTTGGGGTGATAGTGGGAACCGGTGACTCCTGGGAAGCTTCAGTTGCCAAGTGGAAATGCTGTGTTGCAAAGCTAGATGGCCTGGTCCCAGCTTTATGCCCCCTTCCTTCACCCCAAGCAAAGCTATGAGGTCCCTGGGGCCCTTCACCCTTAGAGCTCCCCTCTGGCCCCCAGTCCTCATGCCCAGCTGCTTTGCTTGACCTGAAAACTGATGATGTCCACTCAGCTGCTGCTGTGCAGCCGGGCCCTGGTGGTTCAGAACCGGACCCGACTGCTCTGCTTATGGAGCAGAATGCAAAGCTGTTGTTACGGCTCCCCTCTGGGACTCTTGTTAGATTGCTGCTGTGTCTTGAGCGTGGTTAGCTGTCTTTTACTGTGCCATTTGGAAAGCTGTAGACCAGAGGAGAGAGATACCCTTCTTTCTGGCTGCTAGATTGTTAGGGTAACTCCCTAACAAGAAGGGGGTGCCCCTAATAAGAAGGTTGTCTCTGATGAGACCCGTGGGACCAAGGTGCTGACAGACCTGGTGCATCCTCTCACCCATACCGAGGTTGTGACAAGCAGCAGAGGAGGACTGTGACTGTGCGGAAAGGAACACCTCCAACGTCTGCCTTGCTGCTGTGTGTCCCCAGCATGGATGAGGCCACCAGGCTGGTTGAGTGGACACAGGACAGCATGGACTGGCTGCCATTGGGCAGGCTCTCCAAAACCAAGACGAGCCTTCCTGAGCTGTGGACCTTGACCTGCACAGCCAGCTGGGAAGCTGCACTGCAGGCCCTGTCGTCAGCCCACACCCTTTATGCAGGGTGCCCAAAGGAGCCCCAGGGCTTGCAGCACGCAGCTTCTTCCAGGACGATCATGCATCAGTGAGACTGCATTTCTCATGCAGAGGCCAGCTACTCACATGGTGACCTGCACCCTGGGAGTCATGAAGACCTTGTGCTTCGGGGGACCTCGTAGAGCCCTCCTAAAACTGCAGGCACTCGCTTTCTCCAAACAGAGGCCCCCCTCGAGTGCTCAGGTCGACATCCCTTCCTGTTCTCCTGTTGTGAGAGGTGCAAGAGCCTTAGAAGATAACCAGGTCAGCCCTAACTCACTGCCCAAGGCTCTATGGATGATAGAAATGCTCCAGATTTCTCCTTCGGGCCAACAGAGGTGATGCAGTTTGCTAGTGCATCCTGTTAGCCTGCACTAATTGCCCCAGTCAAGAAAAAGTGGCGTTGCGGACACTTAAAGACAAAGCCACCTGTCCATCTGAGATGTGCCCTGCAGTACAGCGAGGGTGTGTTCTGCTGTCTGGGCGAGTGTGATTCCATGTTGCAGTTGGCTCCTCCTAATGCATGGCGTCCTGTTGTGCCAGTGCCTTTAATTAAATGCTGTGAGACAGGCTGAGTGGATTTGTCCTGCCCATGCTGGTCAGATTGATGAAAACTGCTAACAGCGTGAGTATGCGGGGAAATCTGCCAAAAGCCAGGATGGTGTGAAATCAAGGATGTTTTGGGAACACAGTTCTCTAGGGGCTTTATGAGGTTCTGTGTCTTTGGAGAAGAGACCTAGACTGCTTTTGTTCTGGACTGGACTGTGTTTTCAATAGCAGTGACGTAGCACACAGCCTTGGAGACCCAGCTAGCCTCTCTGTCTATGTGGCAGTTTCTATGATGGAGATGACACAGGCTTGCTGACTCCCCTTTTTTAATAAAGGGGTTGGTTGGCCAAGCTTCTGTGATCCAGCCCAGTGCAGGAGCAGTTCCTCCTGTGCTGTCTTTGTTTCACCTTCAGGCACAGGGCTCAGGTCCTGCTGCAGGACAGTGGTGACACCTGACAGCTCTAGAGCTGCAGTCAAGTATTTTTCTCTGATGAGAGGTCTCTTGTCTTCTGCCATCAGCCATAAAAACATCAAAACCTGAGTAGATAATAGATTTCAGACTTTTAAGGTTCTTGAAATAAATGTATTGCAAAAAAGTTATTTTAGCTTTCATTCATCAGAAAATGTCTTTATTTCTGCCTTTGTGGCTTTTTTTTAAGATTAATTCATATACCAAGTAGTTCACCCCGATTGTACATTTCTGAATATGACTGTACTGTGTAGAGCTGTGTACTCACTTTAGAACATTTTCATCCTCTTAAAAGGAAATCCACGCCCATTAGCTGTTATACCCAGTTCACCCCATAGTATTTCCCCCTTCCTGGCTTTGAGTAACCATTAAGAAGAGACTGTCTTTTCTGTAATACAAACTTTTGGCTCCTTAGTCAGGAATCAGAGAGCTGTAGTTCATGGGCTTTTTCCTGTGTCTTCTATCCCATTTGTCTGTGTGTGCCATGTTGTTTTTGTGACTATGGCTTTGTGGTATAATTTGAGAGTGGATATTGTGATGCTGCATTGGCCCTTGTGGGTCCTTTTTGCTTCTTTATGAATGTTAGGATTCGTTTCGTGATTCTGTGAAGATTGTTGTTGGAGTTTTGAGAAGGATTGAGTCCCTTTCGGTAATGAGTTCCTCGTGATAGTGTATTCATTTTAGCAGTATTAATTCTTCGAGTCTATAAACATGGGAGGTCTTCCCATTACTAGTAGTTTCAGTTTATTTCTTCAGAGTTCCTTATTTTCATGGTAGAGATCTCCTGCCTCCTTGGTTAGGTTGGTTTCCTGGTTTGTTTGTTTGTTTGTTTGTTTGTTTGCTTTAAGTTACTGTAAATGGAAGGGGTTTTTTTTCCCCCCCTGATTTCTTTCTCAGCTAGTTTATTACTGATAAATGGATATTGGATATAGATAATAGATACTGATTTTTCTAATGTTGATTTTATAACCTGGAACTTTTAGTTCTGTTGCTGTTTTGGTCCTTCTGTTTTATTAAATTTGATCTTTTTTGAGATAGGGTCTCACTGTGTAGTGCAGGCTGGCCTTGAACTTGCTTATGTAGCCGAGGCTGGCCTCGAACTCTCAGCGATCCTCCTGCCTTAGCGTCCAGAATGCTGGCATTTCAGGCGTGTTTCCACTACGACCGATTCAAATTTGACTCTTAATTTTTATTTCTGTCCTTCTGTGTTAGGGTTAGGTGGGCTTTGGGGTGTTTGCATTTACACTCCCAGAGTCTTAAGGAGGTTAAGTTGTTGATTTGTGCTGTTGTTACTACCACGACGAACTCGCACGCACCAGTGCTTCTGCTGTGCTCCATTATGCGTGGGATTGTGTTTTCCTTTTATCCGAAGTTATTTTCTACTGTAGCCTCTGATTCCCTCCCTGTCTCGGCCCATACTAATGTAGTATAGTTGTTACATCTCCATGTATTTTAAATTCCCCAAATTTGTTATCATTTCTACCCTCTTTGATTGGAGTTACTACTTCACATGGTTTTAGTCATTTTAAGCTCACTGAGGTCTTTGACCTCACACAGGAGCTGCATGGAGAGTGTCCCGTGTGCACCTGAAGAATGCATCTTCAGAGCTGTTCATCCTGTCCATTATCCAGTGCTGGGACTGAATTCTCCACCTGTCACCGAGGAGTCACTTTCCCTTTCACCTATGTTATTTGGGGCTTCACCTATTTTGTTGCTTGTTTTTCAGTAGCATATACTTAGAACTGTTACATATTACATCCCTGTGCTGTAGGTCTAGCAATATATGCATTGCTTCATATAACTGCTGTTTAGATCAGTTAACAGAAGAACAAAGAAAAGTACACATTTTCACTGTTGTGGAGTTATGTGATTAACTCTCCTAGCTCCAATTTTCTGTGTGGATTCCAATTTTCCTGCAGTTTACCAGCTCCCAGGCTGAAGAATTTCATTTAGCATTTCTTGCAGTGCAGGTCTAATAACCACAAAACCTATTAGCCAGGCAGTACATTCTTTATAGTTAACAAATCTACATTAAGCCAAAATCCAGAGTTTAGGAGTAGTTTAAGTCATGACACTTTAGGTTCTGAGTTTGAAAGTTGGCCGTTCCGGTATGGTCCCAAGTGGTTGCTCCACCCTAAAAACTGTCCCAGTGTCTTCATCGCTCCTGTCCACGAGGAGTGCTTGACCTCTTGCTGTTTCCAGATGCTTTCTGCGTTTACTTTCAGGGCTGTAACTGTGCGGTATGGCTTTGTAGGTCACTTTGCATTCATCCTGCAGGCTGCTTGTGAGCTTGCCTAGCTCTGCCTGTTATTGTCTTTAAATAAATGAGATGTTTGCAGCCATTCTTTTTCCCAGAAAGTTTTGTTCCTTTTTCTTTGTCCCCTCTTCCTCTTACATTGTTGATGTTCCCACCCAAGTCCCATATTTCTTCCTCTTTCTGCCCACCTAGTAGTACTCTCTCCAGCTTACCTTGGTTTTCTGGTACAGCGGGTGTCGGTCAGGTGCACACTTCCCCACACTCTGGCTCAGAGGACTGGGTCTCTTCGGGAGACAGCCTCTCTGTGGATGAGACTTCCGCCGCTCCGTGTGTGCTGGCCAGAGCAGCGGCTTCTAGTCTTCTCTGCTCCCTGCATCAACACAGAACCAGCCCCCTGTGTGCGAGTCAGAGCCCGGGCGGTGTTCTGCCTGCTGCCCCCAGAGTGGAGCATCCTAGTGGGCAAGGCTGGCTGCAGCAGTCAGGTGCCACCAGTCATCAGAGACTCAGACACTTTAGCTTAAAGTGGAGGAGGAGAAATGCTAGGTACCTCACCCTCCCGGGAGGCACAAGACACCTGGACTGGCAGCAGGAGTTGGGGGCTGTTTGCTGTGTCACCCTGGCGCAGAGCCGGTGGGTCACGGCACAAAGGCCACAGCATTCAGTTCTCACCGAGCACTGAGTGTTCTGCCGTGCACTGTGTCCTTGCCACAGTCCATGAGATGGAGATTTTGCAGTGGATGTTGCTGCATTGCCTGTGTGCTTGGGAGTGCAGTGCATCCTCTGCCCCTGCCCCTGCCCCTGCCCAGGACGTGGACTTGCACCTTTGCTGCTGAAGTGTTCATTTTGTAGCTTGAGTTCTGAGCTGCTGGTTCTGTTCCTCATAGCTTTGCAGAAGGCTCCGCGTCCTCCTTGGCAGCCCTGTACAGGACTCTTCTCTTGTCCCCAGTGCTTAATTGCATGTGGCCTTGGAGTCTGTGATGCCCTGTGGTATGGCGTGTGCCATGCTCCACATTCCTGCTGAGAGTCTGGAGCTTGGGTCCGTAGCTGCAGGGGTCGTGGACCAGAGCAACCCTGTCGGACCCTGGCAGGGCATGTCTCTACTGGGCTTCCCTGGAGACCGGTGTGTCACACAGGTGGCCATGGCATGTTGCTGGCGGAGTGGCCACCAGGGGTCACCTAGGCACTTTCTCTTCACTGTTTTTGTGGGTCCTTCCAGGCAGGAGCCAGGAGTGAGATCACATGCTGGGTCTTGCAGGTCCTCTGGGTGAATCAGCAAACCCGGGGGTGGTCTTGGGGACCCCGACCTTCCAACCATTGACTTTAGCAGCCTGGCATCATTCAGGGGTGCACCCAGGACTCAAGGGCTAATGCCTGGGCTTGTGGGTTCATCCTCCTGGGTGCCTCCTGTTGGGTCTGTTTTCCCTAATTGCTGTCTACTGCAGACCTTACCTTCTGATACCCGAAGCTGGTGAGGCAATGCTTTCTACCCAGGGCCCTGCCAGCCCTGGGCCACAGGCAAGACAGTGCACCCCAGAGGCAGGATCTGGCCCGCTTGCATCTGACCCATGCAATGCCCTCTGGTTTTGGTTTTCTCCAGTGCCTTGAGTGTTTGAATTATCCCTCCACTTGTGTGGTGTGTGACTTAGCATTAACTCCCCACACCCACACCCAGGCCCAGCTTCTTTGAGCTGAACAGGAAATGGCGCCGATGAAGAAGATGCTGGCTCTGCCTCCAAGAAGCAGGAGTAGGGGCTGCCCTGGGGAATCCGGGTGTCTATTTCCATCTTACAGGTGCTTCTCTACTGTAATGGGATTGCCTCCTCCCGGTGAACCCTTTGTAAGTTGAGCTAAAACTGCAGAGCCACACAGCCCTCTCTTGCCCTGGAGAAGGGTGGTTTCCTGTGATCCCGGGGGCTGTGCTTCACTGCCACCATCCCGCATCCTGAGGGAGAGTGCTACATCCGAGGTAGCCTAGAAATCAAAGTTCAAAATTTTAAAAAGTTTCTGCTGAGTCCATATCACTTTCTTCCCACAATAAAGCTGCAAAATCATGTCAGGGTCCTTCTCCACATAAAAACTATTCCAAAAACTTAAGGCAACTTTTCTTATAGTTTAACACAGCTTTTTACATGGTGGGTACAGCATGTGTCTTCCTCATGGAAAGAGCTGTTGCATTTTAAGGTCACCAGAAGAAGTCTTTGCTGTAAGCAAAATTTCAGTAAATGCATTGCTTTTCTCTATAGTGATGCTTTGTTGTTCTGTCTCACGAGAGTCAGACCTGAGAAAAGTTTCCAGCCTTGCATGCGGTTTCACGTTTACCCCGGCAGCCTGCACCCACTATTCTGGGAGGAACGAGATCAGGTAGAATCAGCCAGAGCTGCCGCTGACACAGTGACTGCTGAGGTGCTGCGTGCCAGACACCTGCTGTGGTGGCTTTGCAGCATTGGTCTGTTTCCTGTAAGGCATCTGCCTGCCTGGCCTTGGCTTGCATCCTGGGCTCTAACTGGGTGGGTTCCTCCCATGGGTTTCTGCTCACGTGTGCATGAGTCTTCCTTCCGTGCTCTTCGTCTGTCTCTGCAACCCTGGGCACCTTTCAGCTCATTGCTGTCTGGGGAATGCCAGGCACGGGCCGAGGCGGGTGGGGAAGGTGTGCGGAACAGTCCTGTGGCTGAATGGTACTGCTCTGCAAACCATTGGCAGAGAAACCAGATTGTACCTTTTCCACATTTTGGTTTTCTGGATTGAGTTTTCAAAGGAAATCCTAACAAAAAGAACTTTGGGTGGCTCATTACGTGGACAGCTTAATTATTTAGGATTTGAGCTTTCTGCTTCTATTTTCATGCCGTGTGTGTCTGCAAATAACATTATTATAAAACAGTATCTGGGTGAATTGAGTGAGATTTTCATACCTTTCTTCCTAGTGCTGAGTTTTAAATTGTTAGTAGAACTCATCTGTAATTTCATACCCTACATTCTTCCACTCAGACTTTACTTTGTGTGAAATACTTTCCATTGAAATTCTGTAACTCAGGATGTACCTGCAAGTACCTTTAAAAATTTGCGGGATAGGAAGACGCAGAGAAAAGGACTGAAAGAGTCATTCTTGTAATTCTCCTTTGCCACAGAGTCCTCGGAAACGATGGTAGGTTTGATAGTCCAGGAACAGTTCCCGGAACCCAAGGGACATTTTGTGGCTGACATAAAGCGTGGTTCCTACCATGTAGAAGAATGAGAATATTCTTTTTAGTTTTTATTTTTTGTTGGTATGTTTTTGCATAACGTTTACATTTCTTGTGTGGGGTTGATATACACACAAAACACATCTTAATTTTTTTGTCCCCTGCCCCACCTCCCCACGATCTCTTGGTCCCCTTCCATTTGGGAAAGATTGCTCTCCCTACCTCTTGTTATCTGTCTTTTATTTTGGGTTTATTATTTTATGAAACATGGACATTACAAAATCTGAAGGTCAGTGTCCATGGGTAGTTTTTGTTTAATGCCACCTTGTGCACTTGAGTGTTATCTGTGCGTGTGTGATGTGCGTGTATGCTGTGTAAGTATGATGTGTGTGTGTGATGTGTGCGTATCCATATGCTGTGCACACAGCACAGCCCCTAGGCTTCATGTGCCCTCACAGGGTGAGTTTTCAGTGCAGTGAAAGAAGGCAGTGGTGGCCAGGGGTTGGCAGTAAGTGTCGCGGGCCTGTGGCCCATGGTGTCCCTGCCAGCCACAGCTGTCCTTTGCTGCTGGGGCTCAAGGTGTTGACCTACCTCTGTCTGCAGAGAGTGGCAGGACCTGGGGAGGGACTGGCAACTTAAGGTTCCCCAGAGCCTGTGGCCTTGGAGGAGAATCTCAGGGGTGCGTGGTTAAGGAGGGAAGGAAAGAGCATGTGCCTCTGGGCTCCCAGCCTTGTATTTCTAAGGAAACAAGTGAAAGCAGAAGGGTAACCCAGCCTGGTGTGCATGCTCTGGAATGGAAACTGATTTAGGGGGAGCAAAAAAGCATTAAACACAGTTTTCCCAGGAGAGAGAATCTCTTTAATCCCATGCATTTAAAACTTTTAAACTGTTGCTGCCATGAAATTGATTTGTATGGAATTTTCCAGAAATACATCTTTTAACTTAAATTGAAATGCTTGTACCTCCATTCATAACACTTCAGAAGTGAAAGAGCAGGGCGGAAACCACTTTAAAAGCTCTCCTTGCTCTCTTTAGACTGTGGACTCGCTCACGCCCGATCTGACCTTAATTTTTGACTCAGGAGATCCGTTAGGCGTGAAATCTGCCTCCTGATGAAACAAGGCCTCTCTGTTCTTAATCCTCTCAGCATGGGAGCAGTAATGTGTGTTTCACTTCAGGCTGTTCTGTAGTTAGGGGTTTCAGTTCCTGCCTTATACATTGGAGAGTTTGTCTTGTATTTTTGAACAAGTTAACTACAGTTGCATTCAATCTGCCTGCGTCATTGTGGAATGTGAGAACTGGGCACCCTGTCACATCTTCCAACATAGCCTGTAACTTGGACAGCATGATGCTGATGTTTTTGGTGATTGGCAGATGTAGACCATTGCGTCCGTTCTCAGGGAGGTGGCTCTTCTGAGACATAGCCACGCACAGCCACGGGGGAAGCAGGCTGGTGGTTTTCACATTAGCTGCAGATATTTCTGCAATAACATACATGGGCATTGTGCCAAATGTTTTTCCTTCACACGAATTGTAAAAGATCTCATTTATACATAGGATGTTGAAGTAGTAGAATGTGTCCCGGTACTCACATGAGGCACGTTCAAAGGTCATTAGCCACTTCCCATGAAGCTATACAAATAAAACCAGGATTGGAAGGTAAATAACCTGATCATCCTAGCCCATTTTATCATGGTAAACTGCCGCGGAAGCTTCAGAGTAAGACTTACAATACCATCGTAAACCTCCTCAGCGGCCAGTTCCCAGCACCCAAGTCCTCATCCTGCCTGGTGTGTTGGCCAGTGCTGATCTCCCGAGGGTGACCCAGGACAAGGCTGCAGGCAGCCAGACTGCAGGAGCTGTGACTGTGGTCGGGGCTCAGTGCAGGGTAAAAAGAGCCCCTTTGAATCACAAATACAATGCTCCGCCAATGCATATCCATTTTTTTCTACTTTTGTCGCTGATAACTAAAAGTTGATTTGCACTTAAAGAGAGGGCGTAGTTTTGAAGTAAAATGATCGATTACATTTCCTGTCACAATCATTGTTGTCACTTTGAGGATTTATTTTGAATCCATTGATAACCACATGGGAATTGTGCCATGTGAAGGGTGCTGGGTAATGTTTTGGTACCTGCATTCTGTCCACACATTCTGAGCATAAAGTGAGAGCATTTTGCTTGACTTCATTTCAAGGAAATTGCCAGAATTCTAGGTGTTCTGTCACTGTTTTATTGTGGCGCTTTCTGTTATTTTGATGTTTTCTTATGGAACTTTGTCTCCCTTAAATAGTAAGGTTCTTCGGGGTTTGTCACTGTCTTTTCACTCATGCTTTTCTTTTTTCGGCACACACAGGTGGAAAGGATTGTTGACAAGAGGAAAAACAAGAAGGGGAAGACGGAGTACCTAGTTAGGTGGAAGGGCTACGACAGCGAGGACGACACATGGGAGCCGGAGCAGCACCTGGTCAACTGTGAAGAGTACATCCACGACTTCAACCGGCGCCACTCCGAGAGGCAGAAGGAGGGCGCGCCCACGCGGGCCAGCAGGACCTCCCCCAACAGTGCCCGGAAGCAGATCTCCAGGTCCACCAACAGCAGCTTCTCCAAGGCCTCTGCCAAGGCACTCGTGGTCAGCAAGGACGCCGAGCCCAAGAACAGTGCGCTGCTGGCGGCCAGCCAGAAGTTCAGGAAGAACACGGCCCCCAGCCTGTCCAGCCGGAAGAACATGGACCTCGCCAAGTCGGGTATCAAGATCCTGGTGCCTAAGAGCCCCATTAAGAGCAGGACTGCAGTGGACGGCTTTCCAAGCGAGAGCCCTGAGAAACTGGACCCCATCGAGCAGGGTCCCGAGGACACAGTGGCACCAGAAGTGGCAGCAGAGAAGCCCGTGGGAGCTTTGCTGGGCCCCGGGGCAGAGCGAGCCAGGATGGGGAGCAGACCCCGAATACACCCACTCGTGCCCCAGGTGCCAGGCCCTGCGACTGCAGCCATGGCCACGGGTTTGGCCGTGAACGGAAAAGGTGAGTGTGCAGGTGGGCAGTGCCCAGGGCGTGCAAGGCCCTGCCTGGTGCTCAGGCTGGGGAATGGACACGGGTGTCTGCTGGACTGGGGAGATCTCGCCAGCTCCTTTCTGCCCTTGGTGCTTCGGGCATTGGGTGCTGTGTGCGTCTGCAGCTGTGTCCCCGCTCTGAACAGGTGACAGTCTGTATTGTTTTGTGGCGAATTCATTTTGAAGCCGGCTGCCTTTCTCTCTCTCAGCCCGAGTCTTGAGTTAAGAGCCCCCTGCAGCTCTCGGCGTGGGCAGTATAGATTGAGAAGCCATGCTTCTGATTCTGCACCCTGGAATAACCAGGAACACATCTTTCAGAGACGGCATCATTTGCCCGATGGGGCTTCAGCAGTGGAGCCCACTGTCGTGTTTGCTCCTCATTTTGGAGAGGGCGGTCTGCAGCACTTGGTCCCTTGCTCTTGGGCCCACCTGCCTCTGAATTCCCCACCCGGGAATCCTCTGCTTGCTTGTCTGCGCCTGACTGGCCACCTGCTCATACAGAATTCTGCTCCCTGTCTTCCTCATCCAGGTCCCACCGGCCCTGCCTCCTTTAGGCCTTGGGGATGTCCAGCCCACTGTGGCTTTGCTCCTGCCCTGCTGCAGCTGTGCAGTCAGAGCCTCCTGTAGGACAGTCAGGCCTGAGCTTTCTCTTTACGGCCAGGCAACATGAAAGGCTTCAGGAGACTGGTGGCCCCCCTCTGGGTCCGGGAAAGTTTGCATGTGCATTCTAATGGAAGGAACCTGTGGTTTTCAAAAGTGACTCAAGGGGGCTGAGAACCCACCCAGTCCTTGCTGTGAACCCAAAAGTCTGACTTTGATTGGTCTCTGCTTCCGACCCTACCTTCCCCCTACTACCCCCGTGCCTCCAAATCAGCTGCACCCCTCGTAAGCTGACAAATGTGCTTCCATGCTTGCTGTCACAGAAGACTCCTTTCCTTCTCATTTGCTGTGTGAGGAGGGCACCTTGATTCTGGTTTGGTGGCCGGGGCTGTCACTCAGCGGCACATGTGCCAAGCGTGTGCAGGCCACTGGGTCCAGTCCCCAGTGCAGTGTGCATGCATCAGTACTAAGGCTCTGATGCGTTTCAGTGAACATCTGTAAGGGCAGCTTTCTTAAACCGAAAGGGACCATAGATAACCGTGATAACTTTTCCCGGGCCTGTTGGAGGGTGAGGTTGGCAGGGGAGTGGCTGTGGCCATGTTCCTATGCTTCTTGCTCACCCCTCCCTGGCTGTTGGGCATTGACAGCCCTGTGTCCCGTTCGCTGCTGAGAATATAATCTCCGCTCAGAGGGAACTAGCAACTTGGGCTACTTTTAGGACAGTGGTAGCAGCCCTTATAGCCCATACTGATTCCAGGTTTGCCAATTAATATGGCAAATAAGAGCAGCTCCTCCTGGGGGGCCTCCCATTGGCCTCTCCTTTCCACAAGAGAGAAGGTGGTGTTTACCATGTGGGGGGTCCCACAGATGTGGGGTCAGCCAAAAGGTGTTGTTCCCTGCAGTAGGTTACAAGCTCAGGGCAGGACACCTGCCCGGAAGGGTACCTACCACCTAGTGGGATCTCCGTGCACACCTGGGCAGGGGGTGGTTGCTCTCTGCAGATGAGGGTCCCTTCCATGGCCCCGTCGCTGCCCTGAGCCAGCAGGAGAGGGAATAGAGGGGAGGAATGGGGCCTGGACAAATCGTCCACAAAGCTGCGTGTTGTTCTTCCTGAATGAGCAGAGATGATGCTGTGCTTCCAGGACACTGTCGATCCACGCTTGTCCATTTTTAAGGCAGTTGTTTGTTTTTACTTTCCAGAATAATTTTAGAGCTGCATAAGGAAACTGATTTGTTTTTCTAAAACTAATGGAAGCAGATACTGGTGGCATCCTTGGGAAATGAACCACTCCCTACTAGGACATTCATCCTATGTTCAGGAACCTATCCGCCACCAAAAACAGCAGAACTGGAACTCCCTGTGAGCAGAAAGAGGGACTGTTTCTGAGTCACTTTAACACACGCAAAGTGGCTTTTAGAAAACAGTGGTATCCAGTTTTTAACTGAAACATTTTGGGAAGATGAGAGAAATAAGAGTTTCCCTCAGGAATGTGAGAGGTCAGAACTGTCTCTGCAGCAGTTCTGTTCCTCTTTATCAGTCAGCTGATGGTTCTCACTCTCTTAATTGCCTAATGAATTGATCCTATGGAAGAAGTACTTTCAGAAACTGGATTACCTTGACTCTGTTCTTCATGAACGCAAATATATAATTGGTCTTCATTCCACAAGTAGGAGATTTGAGAAAATGCTGTTAGCAAACAAAGCGCTAGGTGTGACCCTTACCCGTGTAGTCCTGCGGTGTTGGCTGTTAGACAGTGTCATCAAAGCCAGCAGATGTAGTAGGAAGGTGAGTGAAAGTATGCTAGGACATCTTCCATCCAGGGGCATTTCTAGTGGACACCCCGGAAGAAATGGCTCAGGACATCTTGGCTGCTTCTGAGTGTGATTTCTTCTCAACAAGAGCAGGAACAGAGCTGGACAAGGTGATGCATGCCTGTATTCCCCGCATTCAGGTGGCTGAGGCAGAAGGATTTCCTTAAATTCGAGGCCAGTCTGAACTAACAGTGTGACCCTGTCTCAGACAAAAAGAGTAGCAACGGAAGCCCCAGCTCCAGCTCTCTCTCCTCTGTGGTTACCAGGATAGCATAATTGCCCTATCAACAACAACTTCTGGAAAGAAGCCCCCAGCTCCACAAGGCCATTCAGTGTTTAAGGCTCTGAAATGAACCCCAGGAAGGCTAAGCAGGCTGGGGCGCAGGGCCTAGCAGTCGTGCCATGCAGTCAGGCACAGGGGGACCGTCTACTTGAGAAAAGGGATGCGCGAAGCCAGGTTAGTGCAGACAGTGAGGGAAAGAGTGTGAGAGTTTGATCAGAAAGCTCTCCATGAGGCACCGCCACTGCGGTGGGCCCCTGCTGGGCCTTCTGCGTGTATTTGCACACCAGGAACACAGCTGCTTACACGCAGAGAGGGCACAGGGCCAGCCTCCAAGCCAGTAGCGGGCCTTGGAGGCGGGAGTGCTGCAGCCCCCTCTCAGCTCATTCCGAAGCAGTTGATGGGTGCCCTGCGCCCTGTGGTGAAACGCTGGCCTTAGATCTGTGTGCTTAAGAACCCAGTGCCAATCCTGGGAAGATGGCAGATCAGTAAGCAGCAGAGTAAACAGCCTCTCTAGGAGAAACAGCCCAGATGCTAGAGAAGACAAGAAGGAAGGAAGTGGGTCCTCTTGACCCAGAAGAACCTAGATTGAGAATTGAAGCCCACAGAGAGAATTTTTAAAAAGAAAAGAAAAAACTTAAACAGAAAGCAGTAGCTGGCGGCGCTTTCACCCAGAGCCAGAACCACCATGGGAGAAGCACTGTTGGAACCTGGGGACTCATGGTCACAGTGAAGCTGGTGGCTGCCAAGCCCTAAGGCCTATGCAGGCAGACGCAGTGGCAGAGGGGAGCAGCGGACCAGAGAACTGCACTGGCTGGCAGTGAGTGTGGGGGACTCAGTCCTCCCGCGGGAGTAGACGATTAGTCAGGGGCCATTTTGGAGTTGGGCAAGATAAGCCCAGAGCCAGAGCTGCAGCCTGCTTCACTCAGCCACTCCTAGCTCAAAGCAAACTGGTGGAAATTGCTTTGACTGAGTCCTGCCTCTGTGCATAATCCAACAGCCACTGCTGAGGTCTCCCTAAAGCTATCCCCAAGCAGCTCGCCCACCCTGCGTGTACTAACATGGTGAGGGCTCCCTGCAGTTAACCAGCTCAGGAGTGAGGCGCCAGCCTGCCCCGCCCCTGCTTGCACTCTGCCAGCCATCGATAGCCCTGTACCAGCGCACCCAATGGTCACCATCAGATATCCCTAGCCACCACACTTCAGAGAAATGCAGGAAGTGCCTGGGACTCTACTACCCACTTGTCTGGAAGAAACTAGGAGCATGACAAGAGGAAGAAGCAAAAAGCAGTCTCTGGCCTCCAACCCAAGCAGTACTGGTCCAGGAGATGCAAACATAGAAGAAATCAGGAGTTGCACACCTGAAGTTTCTGAGGCAACAACAACTGAGATAAAGAAACAGCTTCAAGAGGCTATAAAAGAACTTAGAACAGAAATACTATCTCAGGTAAAAGAAGAACGATTTAGAATACATGAGACAGATTTAAAGAGATTACCAGGAAAGTAAAAAACTCCATTGGAAGCTGGCAGAACTGCTTGAAAGAAACTAAAGATAGACTATCAAACCTTGAAGACAGGTTTGAAGTTTGCAATTGTGAAAGATCTCTTTAAAATAACAAAGAAGTAACAGTACAAAGGCTAGAAGATGACAGGAACTATAACTTAAGAATAAAAAATGTGAGTGAATAAGCAGAGGAAAACAGATGAAATACAGAGGCTATTTATAGAAATAATTGAAGAAAACTTCCCAAGCATAGGAAAAGAAAATGATGTTCAGATAAGTGAGGCATACAGAACTCCAGCCAGTTATAACCAAAATAGATCTATACCCAGACATATAATAATCAGGATCCCAGAAATTCAACACAAGAACAGAATATTAAAAGCTGTCAGAGAAAAGAAACAGATTACCGATAAAGAAAAACCCATCAGAATCACGACAGACTTCTCTACACAAACCATCAAATTAAGAAGAGCTTGGAATGGAGTATTCCAAGTCCTGAAAGAAAATAACCTCCAACCCAGATTGATGTACCCTGCAAAACTATCTTTCAAAATTAGTGGAGAAACAAGATGCTTCCATGACAAAGAGCTGGGGGAGTTTATGACCACTAAACCAACCCTACAAAAATACTGAAGAGAGAGAAAAAAGACCATGGTTTCAGGAACACCAGCAGAGGGTGTTCACTGAACAGGGCAGACAGTGGAATGAAGAGGAAAAGTTAGACAAACAACAGCAGAAAAACAGCATGGCAGAGATGAGGCAGAGAAGGTTGGCCATAATCACTAAGATAGATGGCCTCAGTTCACCAATAAGAAGAAACACAGGCAGAGTGGATCAGGAGACAGGGCCCATCAATATGCTTAATATAAGAAACACATTTAACCCAAAAGTGTTTATAGACCGAAAGCCAAAGATGAGAAAACAATGCTGTATGTGACAGGGAACCAGAAAAAAGAGGGGATAGCTCGCCCATCAGCTGCAGATTGGTTAGAAAGCTGTGACACTTACACAATGGAGAACTACTCAGCTATAAGGAAGGAAAACCTTGAGACTCTTTTAGGCAAATGGGTACAACTTGAGATCATGCTCAGGGGAAAAAAGGTTCAGAGTCACTTAGGTGAATAGCAGGCTGCCTGCCTAATCTAGAAACTAAAGGAGTTAGTGTGATCCAAAATGTATAATACATCCTGTGAAAGTGAAAGGGTAAGAATTGTCTAAAAAGGGAAAGCAGTGGCCATTGTTAAATCTATTATGATTTGAAACCCATATTGTTTTCATTGTTTAGTTTGGTTTTATTCTGTTTCAGTTTGTCTACTTGTATTAGATTTGATGGCATGGATGGCTAGTCCAAAGATAGCAGGATATATTATGGTAACCATTTTTGATCTCCTACTAGCTTGATTGGAAGCCCTGTATTGCTTTCATTTTTTTGTTTTGACTGATTTTATGCTATTCTGTTTTGCTTGATAGTATCAAGTCTGATGGTATAGGCAACTACTTTGAAGACTACTTTGAAGTGTATCATAAGACACACTACGATACCCATTCTGGTCAAGTCATGTACCATGTTGATCCTTTTATTTTGATTGACTCTTTTATCTCATTTGGTTTTATTCTCTTAAAAATAAAATTAAAAAAGAAAAAAAGAAGCCAGTGCCCTGTGCTTGCTAGACACGTCTCCTGCAAAAGCCGCAGGAGACCTGCCACTGTCCCAAGCAACTCTGAAAGCATCAGTCCATACCCATCCTGAAATGTAGAAATGCGCAGTTGTTTGCCAGTCGTTGATGTCTGACCAAGGCCCTTTAAAAAAGATGTCCTCGGGCAGGGGATATAGCTCAGTGGCACAAGCACCTGGCTGGTAGGCGGAAGGTCCTGAGTTCAATCCCCGGTACCAAATAAATAAGTAAATGAATAAAAAGGTGTTTGCCGGAGTCCAGCTGCGGCAGGGCTAGGGTTTCCCAAAGGTGGACAGGGAGTCGGCGAGTGAGAGACAGAAGACACTGCACACCAGTCTGTGAGTGAATCTGAATCCCCTTTTATTTTTTAGAAGCTGGAATATATATTTGCTAACCTTGGCAGCAACCTCCAGCCCCAAGCAGGAAGCGCCCCAGGCTTAGGGCCAGGCAGGGACAATCCTAAACAATAGGTTTTAATTGACCTCAACTCCAAGCAGGAAGCGCCCCAGGCTCAGGGCAGTAGGTATCAATTAACATCTCAATCTTGTTACTTAGTTAGCTTGGGAAATGTAAGCCTAC
>PVLA01004711.1:154651-168188 GCA_004027455.1 Hydrochoerus hydrochaeris
CACAGGAATTTTGTAAATCCTCCTCCATGAGCTCTTTCACCCAAAGCTCCCACATAAACTCTCTCACATTATTCACAGAAGGCAAAACCCCACAACCAGTCCTCACAAAGGGGTTATCTAGAGGGCCTCCAGCAACCCCCCTGGAGTCTCCACCCTCGACTCCATATTGAGCATTACATAAAAACATACACATGTGAACAACACAAATTACAATTATCAGTACAAAACATTCCAAGATCCTCGCGCCCAATTCCCACATGTGGTGTCCTTTTCCTGGAGAAGCGCTCTCCTCCACCCATGGACCTTGTCACAAGGTGTGGATGGACGGAAAAGGGTGCCGCAGGCGTTCTCGTATTTGCCAGCTGGTGGAGGGCTGTTCAATGTGAAGCACACCCATAATGCACCCTTCACTGTTGCCAGTTTGGGTTACTTTAAAGGGGAGCGAGTTGCTATTTATGTGTCCAAGTGCAGGGTCGGAGGTTTGGTTTTTATTCCTCACACCAGATTTGACAGCTGTTTTTAGCTTAGAGCCTTTCCAAAGAATTCAAAGTAGTTTTCATTAAAAGGTAAACTTCTCTTTTGCAATTATAGCTCCTGTTTTATGTAAAACTGAGTTAAATGTAACCAACTCAGTAGCTTAGTATGGGAGAGGGGAAATATTTCCTGTCCTCCTAGTGTTTGGCACTGCGGGCCTGTGAATTAAACTGACAAAGACGGATTAAACAGGAGGAAAAGGAGTTTCCATTTAATAGGTGTTTTTAATTTTATATGCAGGGTCCAGGGGGCACAGAAAAGGGGAAACTCCTAAAGAGGTGGTTAGATTTAAGAGCTTATATACTGTTTTAACAAAGGACAGTGAACTGTGGAGATGTGCCCAGACAAAGGGAAAGAGGGTTTGAGCTTTTGAGGTGTTAAGTTGTAAAAACTTAAATATATGTGCAAACTGATGGACGACGATACAGGCAACTCTTAGTAAGGTTTGTCAGTGCAGACATCTCAGCTGAGCCTCTCCAAGGATGAGGTTTGCTTTCCTGGTGCTGAAGGAGGGAACACTTGTGTAAATGGAAATGTGTGTCAGGCTTGTAGGTAGCAAGGGGTGGGGAGGGCCGAGTTCTTCTATCTGTTGCATCTTAATTGCCTTCAGCTCAAAATAATCCTTGCGCAGAAGTCTGAAGTTTTTTGGTGGCGTGTTCTGAGCCCTATCGGAAGTTTAGGAAACAAACCCACAAGCCCCTCCAGCTCATGTAGAGTGCCTGGCCTGGCAGCTGACCACCCTGTTCTGTGGACAGGTATCCACAGCAGATAGGAGCTGCTTGGGGTCTGCATCCTGCCTGCGTTCTGAGTGCTCTTATACTGTTTTCAAGGAGGTTAGGACTCTAAACGCTGTTTATCTAGTACAGCCCCAGAGCCCCATTCCCAGCCTGGAGCTACCTGGGGACTCTGGTCATTTCAGCTTTCTTTTGTGTTTTCTTCTTATACCAGAGGTTCTCAGAATGCAGTGCCCAGACCAGCAGTGCCTGGAAACTTATTAGAAATGCAGCTGCTCAGACCCCACCCCACTTCCGGCATGGGAATCTAAGTTGAAGCCCAACAATTTGACACTTGCCAAGGCTTGCGTTATGTTTACTGTGAAATTGTGGTTTTATACAGCAAAGTGAGAAGTATGCTACTAATCTGTTCACAGTATATTTTGGATTCGTGTCATGTATATTTCATTTTCTGTTGTATCTGGAGATAGTTTAGCTTAGCTAAGCTTCCTTTTCACCCTTCATGCTGAGATCCAACTCAAGGCTCCCAGGTGCTCTACTGCTGAGCATACCTCCGGCCTGGCTGTGCTTCGTGTATCTTGATTTCAGGATGTAGCAAAGCTTCTGCCATTTGTGTTTGATACAGATCTTAACAGACATTATCATTAATACACCTAATTTTTGCCATCACCACCCCCAAAATGCCTCCTCTTTCTATTGTCTAGGAATCACCTTGGCTAACAGTTTTTTCTTCCAAGGATTGTATAAGTATGTTTGCCATGCACATCTTTTAACTATTTGTGCTGTTACTTGTCGTTTGGTTCTACATCTTCTGGTTCTGGTTTTCTGCCAGGTGCACCCCTCCCCAATTTTGTGGCTCATCTTGGACACTGCCTCTATCCACACAGCTGCTCTTCTTCATTCTTCAGGAAAGCGTGTGGGGTATTGTTCGGACACCGTCAGGCAGTGTGTGTGTGATACCAGGGGTTCTCAGCAAGGTCACTTTGGGTTCAGGCCTGGACACCTGCCCACATTATATCGCTGGTCCTTCCCTTAAGATGCTGGTAATGCATCAGGCATTGTACTAAGTCAGAGTCCCACAAACCCGTATCCCCGAGGGCCCTGCAGCTTCGTTTAGGTGAGAAGCTTGATAGTACCCCATAAATAGGTATATTTCACTGTCGTTCCAGCTGAAGAACTGTTAACACACATACTGTTTTATACAGAAGTAATTCCACAAGTTTTACACATAATTTAGAATCCTCAGAGCGAAGTGGGAAAGCTGACCCTCCCCTCCCCTCCTGTGAATGCGGCCTGCCCCAGAGAGAGGACAGGCGGTTCGCTGTGTCCGGTCAGACCTGATTCTGTGAGTTTGAACTCTTTAATATGAGATCAGACTCCAGTTTTTAAAGTCATGTAAATATGATTTCCTTTTAATGGATAAGTTGCAAAACTTACACAGGAAACGCTTTTGGACTGTTCCCCCAGCTTCACCAGCTCTCGGTGCAGCCCCACTTCTGTTCTGTCTTGGTCCTTCTTCTGCCCATGTGTGGATTTATGCACCCCGTGTACAGGTGTGTATGCGTGTTCCCCCAGCCATTCCAGAGTTGGCAGCTTGCTCTTGTCAGCAGCACAATGTAAGAGCTGTAACTGATGAAGGATTTGCTGAGTGTTGCCAAATTGCGCTCTAAAAGCTGTAAAGATTGTGATTTCCCACTTACCTGTCCTTAACCAACATTTTAACCCACTCCTCAGTATCTGCCAGAGAAGGTAGAAAATGTCATCTGATTGTTTTAATTTTATTTTGGGGTTTTGTTTGTTTGTTTGAGACAGAGTCTTGATATGTAGTTCATGCAGTCTGGCCTCAACTTCAACCTCCCAAGGGCTGGAATTACAGGCGCTGGCCACCACGCCCAGCCTAGTTTAATTTTAAAATAGAGCTCTTCGAATTAATTGGGAGTTTGCATTTATCTTTGTTACTTCACTGTGTGTGTCCCTTGCCTGTTTTTCCATGGACTTTGCAGGGTGTGCCTGTCCTGGCGAGGGACACCTGTGCACTTGTACCTGTGCACTTGTGCTGTGGCGTGCGAACTTAGGAAGGGGTCACTGTCTTGCAGGCCTCCCAACCCAGGGATGGGTTGACCCCTCTGGTCAGGCTGGTGAGTCCCTGCCCTAAGTGTCTAGAAAACCCCCAGCTGATTCGCTTTGATGCTGTGGTGCCTGCTCAGTACTGAGTGAGCCAATGGCTATTGCTTTAATTCTGAGTTTCAGGAAGTATAATTTAAAAGAAATTTGGGTTCCTTAGATCAGGTGTCAAAAAAGAAATATTTATAACTGCAGTTTCTGCTCATTTTGAACTTTGATATAGGGATAAAAGAAAAAAATCACGTTTTTCTGGTTAAATTCCCTTTTTCTCTAGCATTACCTCTCGTGGCTCAATTTGCTCTCGAAGCCGACCACATTACAAATCCTGTGCATCTTCTCTGTTCCCATTTTCATCGCTGTTCCGCAGTGGTGCGAAGCTTCCAGAATACTCCGGTGACACCCTGTGCCCGAGAGTGACGGGGCCTGTGTAGCCAACCAGCTTGTCTCACTTCCGAGCATGCAGTTCTGTCGCTTCTGTTCTGTTCTAGGTTCCTCCGCATTCTTCCCCCTCATTCAGGCACTTGGTGTATAGGTAAGAGCAGCTGTGAAAGAGGAAGTAATTCAGTAAATCTCAGCAGAGTTGGTGGGAAACGGTCCACAGTAGAACCTGCTTCTGGCTTCCTTCTAGTTCTGCTGCCCCACAGGGCGGCGACAGGTGCATTTTTATAAGCGCCCTGCTGAGTACTGTGTGGGGCAGGACTTCATCAGTCTCTGATGAACATAGCTGGACGCAGATCGGGTCAGTGAAGTGCTGGCTTGACCTCCCCACCTTGGGGCTCCGTGTCTTCTGTGTCCAGCTTTTAATACCACCTTCACATAATGCCCCGTGTCAGCTTTTGGGGGTCCCTTCCTCCAGAGCCTGGTCCCCCAGTGTAGCTGAGCGCTGGCTGCTTCTCACCAGGAACCTGGCGCCATGTCATCTTTTTCCTTTCTCTGTTTGAACCCATGTCCACTGTTCTTCCTCCTCTGGTTGTCATGCCTTTAGGAGATAGTCACTGCCTCTGTCCCTGTCCTGATGTGATGTCACCTTTTACAAGGCAATCGCACTAACTGCAAATGAAGAACGGCTGTTGTAAAAGCATATCCGAACTCTCTGGAGGAGGACACTGGAGATACAGTTCCCCATGGCTCATTTGATTTGAGTGGAGAAGCCCTAACCAGTGCGGCTCAGACACCTGGCCTGTGTCAGGATGGGAACCTGTGTCCTTGAGTATCTTGGAAAAAATAAAAGTGATGGGAATGGGTCTGAGAAATGTGGTATAAAAGCAGTGGCTGTTTTAGGCAGAAGCTGTACGTGACCGAGAAAAGCGGCAGACATTGCACGAAGTATGGTTGAGCACAGAAGTCGCCATGTCCCTGCCAGACTGCGCTTGGTGTGTCATCTCCAGAGGACATCAGAGATGTCAGGCACACTCCTGGTGCTGACCCCAGCAGGGTCTGCTCTGAAAGCCCCACACTGCACTCTCCTGGCCTTGCTTACGTAGCCTGTGCTGGAAACAGCCTGGGACCATCCTGCAAGTCAGGTCAAGGTGGGCCCCAGCAGGAAAGATCTGGAATGGATGCACAGATTCCTTGGCCCGCAGGATGGCAGAAACACAAAGGCACCTCGAAAACACGCTTATCATCTCTAGAATCCCAGCACTGAATCATGACAGGCGAGTACACAGCAGGTGCCATTGGTTTGCGCTGGAATGAGCCATTGGAGGAACTGTTTTCTACCTCTGCTTACATTTCATGCCTGTGGTCTGAAGAGTGGAAACGGTGGTTTGCCTGCATAGCTGGGAGAAATTCCCAGGGCACTGAGAGGCGGGGAGAGTTCTGTGCTGCAGACAGAGTTGGAACCAGGTGATTCTGGAGCTGAAACCATCTGTAAGTTGGTGAATGATGTCGCCTTGTGTGATGGCATCCAGGAAGTGCCAGAATAAGTACTCAAGAGCGTCCCTCCCACCTCCAGAGCTACTGGTCCCCACAGGAGCTGCCAGCCAGCTGGGCTGGGCCAGTACCTTGGACTCATGGTCCTTGGGAAAGCAAATGACCTCTGGGCGTGGTCCCACGTTTCCTGCTTGTCATACTCCCCCACAGTCCCGACCACAGGGTCCATGGCTCTGTCCTCATCCTGTGCCCTGCATGCCCAGCCTCCTGAGAAGAGATGCCCTACATCTCCCTGTCCTCGCTGAAGCCCACACTGCCCCAGGCCTTCTCATTGCAGCCTGCTTCCGGCCCCTCCTGATCCAGCCAGCCTGTCTTTCCTGAGGTTTCCACAGATGTCAGAGCCGCAGTCTTCACCCCAGCCAGCTGCACCTAACGCCCCATGAGAACCTCCCTCCTCCACCTTCCTCCCTGGGTAGACAGGCTTTTACACTGTCCTGGGGCAGCAGGATGCCCTCCCCTCAGCCCGTTCAAGGTTCTGCTTCTCTTAGAAATCTCACTGCCACCTGATTTCCACTCTGCCCGCAGGCCACATGACCCCTCTGTCTGCTCAGCACCCTCCCACCCTGCCTTGCTCTGCAGATGTATGAGCTGCTCTGCTCCAGTCACCTTTGAACCCGGTCACACCTTCTGCAGGTTTCCCCTCCCCCATTGTGGCATTGGGGATGGAACTCACAGGTGCTCGCTCTACCACTGAACCACAGCCGAGGTCCCCCATCCATGTGTTTGTGTTTATTTACTGTTTTCGATGTGGGGGGTCTCACTTGTTACTTTCCATCTCTGAGTTTCGCTACTCCCAGATGCTTCGCCCACACATCATCCACCGTGTCCCTGTGTCACCGGGCTGGCTTATCAGCGCAGTATCTCCCGCATATCCATCCATGCTGGTTGCGGACAGGGTTTCCTTCCTTGTTAGTCTGAAGACCCCTCCTCTGTGTGTGTGGGTGGGCAGCACTGTCTTCATTTTGCTTCTCCTTCGCCTTTCTTGGTCACTGCATTCCCTCCGCCCCCTGGCTGCTGTGAATGATGACACTGTGACCGTGAGTGGATGCCAGTCCCTGGGAGCTCAGTCCTCAGTAAGCTCCCAGAGCAAGATCCCTGGACCACGTGGGAATTGTTTTGAGGACCCTCGTGCCACCGTTTTCCTGGCAGCCGTGTTCTCCAGGTGCTCCCCTTTCTCACAGCGCTGGTTTCTCTGTTGTGTTTCCAAACCGTGCTGTGTCTTTGTTCACCCTTCACCACTGCTGTTTTGTGAGCTGCCCCTTCACTTCCCTTTAGGGACACTGCCTGCCGGGGCCCCACACACAGAGGTGGCTGCTGGGTGTGTGGGGTGAGGGCTGACCATCCTCATGGGATTCTGGCTGCCCCAAGGCCACCCCACCCACCCTAAGTACTTGGGTCCTCTTCCATGCCAGATGTCACCAGGCTCCTGCTCCTGTCCCCATGTCTCTACCGTATTTGCTCGCTTCCTTCTGAGTGGCATCAGTGTGTCCCTCTTCCCAGCAGCCCTGAGTGCGAGGGAGTGTCCCCAGCATCCCAGGAGTAAGAACCAAGAGGCTACGTCCCTGTTTCCCCACTTGCGGCCATGCGATGAGTGGCCTCTGGGTATGTGGAGTAGTGAAAGCACTTCCTCCTCTTACAGTTCATTGTAACGTTTCTTTCCCTGTTTACCTGGTTTTTGAAGATTAATACTCTACTGTTTTGTGTGGGTGAAATCTAGTTAAAAAGATTGATTCAGCTCCAACACACGAGTGGAACCCCACGGAACATGCCACGCCTCTGAGATGCTGGTGCCCTGGAAGAGGCTCCCTGGACTGTCTCGGGGAGCCCAGCTTCACCCCGCCCTGTGGACATGGCCCTGAGCTGGGATCACGGGGTTGGATTCCTCTGACAGGACGTCAACACTGCTGTGGGCTCTGTCCAGATATCTGGTAGCAGCTTCTCAACTCCAGGAGTGTTTTTTCTTCTGGTTTTAAGGTATTTGGTTGAACTCACTTTTAGCATCTGATTGATTGCATTCTCAGCCGTACCCTGAAAACCAGTTCTCTGCCCCGCCCCCCACCGCCTGGCCATTTTCTGGAAGGCCCATGGCCCGCGGATCATGGGCTGTGTGCCAGGGTCAGCGGTGCTCACCACTGGCCTCCTGGAGCCCCAGGCCTGCGGGCTCATGCACACTTCTGGCTTAGCGCTCTGTGTGAGCTACTCTGCCAGGCCACTCCGCAGTGTGCAGGGTTCAGGCCTGCAGTCAGGGCAGCGCCCCTCAGGCCCAGAGCAGACCTCCAGGCTGTTGTTAAGGAGATTATAATAATAAACTCCCCCACCTGGCCTGCTGTTGCCCTCACTGACCTCTGATGAGACAGGAAAGGGGTTCCCCTCACGCCATGGGATCTGAGGTAACTGCCCCTCCCTCCAGCATGGTAAATAGGATCCACTGAGGCAGTCAAAGCAGGAAATAGTAAGAAACCGTTTTAAACTTGCCTTCAAAGTATTTGTCACCCCATATTGTTTGCCGAGCCAGACATTTGCACTCTGAGGCAAATGGGTTTGTTGCTTGTCCTTCATCCTCCAGACCCCTCCCTGCCCCCTTCCCAGTCAGGCTTATGTTTCTCTACCGCTCCTCCGCTGTCTTATCTGTGAACTATTTGTTCTTTAAAATGTTTTTAATGGGACTATGCAGGGTTCTCATGGATACCCTAAAGTAACCCTTTCCTGCCCAGTCCCCTCAACTGTGGTTGCCTTGGTTTCTCCTCCTTGTGAGGGACAGGGCAGCTGCAGATGTGCAGGACTACGCTGTCCGCTGAGGGTGCCATGTGTCCTGTAGACTGTCATGCACATGCACACACATGCACTCTGGAAACCATCATGTGTCTCCGAATCAGTGCTGAGAGGGTTCGTCACTAGCAGACCAGGTCTGGTGTCCTTGGTTGACCTCCAGGTGAGCAGCCCACTCACGCAGCAGGCTGAGGAAGGTGACCACTGCCAAGGACATCCTGGTGTCCCTCTCCCAGCACCCGCTGGACAAGCAGATGATAAACCCAGTGGCACAGGTACCGGAGTGGCAGTGATAGGACACCAGCCGAGAGGGTTCGTGTAGGTTTCCTGCCTCCCCTAAGCCCTCCTGACCTGATAAGGGTGCCAGTGCTAGGCAGACCTGAAGCACTGTAGTCACTGTCTTTGGCTGTTCCGCCCCGGGGTCCACAGGTCAGTGGGTGTGATTGTCCAGGCTGATGTGCTCGAGGGTGTTGACCTCCCAGCTTGTGCCACTGATTTAAAGACAGTATTCCACTGGGACGGGGCACAGTCAGCACCTTCTCCAAAGTGGCACGCTTAGCCCTAAGCGGGTAGGTAGAAGCAGTCTGGGGAAAGCTGAGCCACTGCAAACAGGGAGTCAGTCGTGCGTCCCTGGGAATTACACCCATAGCTCTTGCATCTGGTCTGCTTTGGAGTTGAAGTACCACCTGTTATGCTCGGGAGCCTCTCGCTTGCCCAGCACTGGCTTCAGGAGTGCGGGGCAACGCACAGTTCTGACCTTTCCTCTGCATGTAGTTTGAGTGTGACCCCCTCGGTTTCATGAGTTAGAAGCTTGATACTCTCCGAAGTCGTGTGAAGATGTGGGGCGGCTGGGGTGATGAGGGCACTGAGGGCGCTGCCCTTGCAGAGGATCAGCGTAATGCCGCAGCGCCCCAGTGAGTTCTCTCTTCTCTGCCTCAGTCTCTCGCTTTCCTTCTTTCCATGTGGGCCCACTCATGTGCTCCTGCCGTGCTGCCAGCTACTGTGAGGTCCTCAGCAGAACCAAACTGATGTCCTGTTCATATCCTTGAACCTTCAAAACTGTGAGCGTAGTAAACCTTTTTTTCTATTAAGTTACCCAGCCTCAGGTATTCTACTATAATGACAGAAAAAAGTTACACCACATTTTCACAGGACACTTTCTACTGTTCTCTGATCACTGCAGAATTCTTTATGTCTCTTAGCAGTTAGAGCCTTGAAAGAAAATACAAGGTGTGATTGAAAAATACTATGTTTAAGTTTAAATAAAAAATGTAGGCTGGGGTTTAGCTCAGTGGCATAAGTGCCTGCTTGGCAAGCACGAGGTCATGAGTTTGATCCTCAGCACCAAAAAAAGAAAAAGAAATGTATTACAGTAGAAAACACACTGCCATTAATCTCTCCAGAATTTCCCCTCTCATTTTGGATACTCTTATCCCAACATTCTCCCTACCCCAAAGCGGTTCTGGGCATCATCCTCTTTCCTGGGTGTCTTCAGTTACCCTCCTATAGCCACCTGCTGTCCCAAATCCACTCAAAACATTGGCCTTTCTGGCCACGTTGACTTGGGGAGGAGCCGGGAGTTGCACAGTCAGATGCGGTGATGGAGGCGGATGAGGACACAGCATAAATGTTTTTATGAGCCTTTGTGTTGGGTGCACTTTGACTGCACTTTCTGTCACATCTCATAAAGACACTCATGAAAACAACTTGCAGAACTGCTTCAGACAGTGGCAAGCGTGATGGGATGTGTTTGAAGCTAGGAAGAGTATCTTGAGGGAGATTAATGGCAGTGTATCTTTTATTGTGTTACATTTTTTATTTAAACATGTACCACACTTTTGTTTACCCCTTGCAACATAAGTCTAGTAAAATCTTAAAATGAAACAGTAAGCGTGGTCTGTGAGGAATAGTGTCTACAATTTTAATTAAATCCTGTGTTGGTAGTGGGGAGTGTTCTGGATTTTGTCTGGTAAGAGAAGCGCCCTGTGCCATGGACAGGTGCCATGACTCATATTGAAAGAAACACATTATTACCTGAAGCTCTTAAGATAGATGGAGATTATGCTTATCTTGTTTTAAATTGCATATCCCATGTTAGCACTATAACTGCACGTGTTTCTCTGTGGACGCGCCTTTCTGCGGAGCCCAGTGGCCATTTCCCATCCTTGGCGTGGCCTCGGAAGGTTAAGTGACATTTTGACTCCTTAGGAGCCCTGTGACCTTCTCAGTGTGGTCCCGGAGATCACACTACCTGATCACTGTGTTGCTGGCGTTCAGATCATGCCGTCTTGGCATGGCCGCCTCTTTGTGTCTGTCCTGTGACTGTACCAGCGTCAGGGCTGTAGAGGAAAGGGACAGGGCCACTCAGCCGCGACCCTCGTGGAGCCTGGGGACATTGTGCAGAGTGGAACTCTGAGCCTGCTCTTTCCAAGTCTGTGATTTGGACCAGTGTTTTATAGATCTGAAAGCAAAAGTAGAAGGCACATTGTTCTGTGTCCTGTCTTCAGTTGGGTTTGGCTGTTCAGGTAAACCAGATGTTCTCAACTCGTGGCAAGCTCTGTCTGCTTTACCTAAATTGCTACCGCTTTCCAACAGCAAACCAGGAGTCCTGTAAAATAGCCTCAAACTGACCTTTGCTGTAGTTTGGTTTGGTTTTATTTAGGGCCAAAGGAGTCACCCTGGTAAATTTTCTACTCACAAAGTACCCTGCATGCCATTTTCTGGTAATGTATTCTCCACAAGTGGTCTAAACCAATTTTCCTCCATTTTCTTATCCATTTGAAGGATTACATAGCATACAATCTAATTTGTGCACTTTCCAGTTTTCACAAGGGATTTTCTAATACGCATTTAATAAACAGTTACACACTGGGTTTTCTTGATTATATAGTCTGCGTTCTGCTGTGACAGCCCAGCATGGCACTTTTCCAGGCCTGAGTGTTGAGTGTGTTTAACGAGTTCACGGTAGAAACTGCAGCTCCTCCAAGCTCGCGTGAACCAAGTGAGGCCCCCTCAGCCAGGTCGCTGCCAGCACAGGCTGTCGCGGGAGCAGCCCACCACAGTCGGCCTGCATTTCCTTCACAGGAGGAGGCATTGAAGCAGAGATGGTGTCAGTGCTGAGCTGTCAGCACTGTTGTTAAGTGGTCAAGATTGATCTCAAAAGTGAATTTTAAAATTGCTCTAGTTCTTTGTATGTGTTTATGAAAACTTAGCAAGTGTGGTGTTCAGATTTTAGGTTTGTGATGCTGAGGTCAGCTTTCCACCTGGGTTTCAAGAAGGTTTTATCCTCATCTATAAAATGACATGTTAGGGATCGGGAGTGTAGCTCATCAGTAGAGCACTTGCTTAGCATGCAGGAGCCCTTGGGTTCCATCCCCAGGGTGACTGCTAAAGTTCAAAATAAAAAAGGTCCATTAGATTTGGAGCGCTCCCACTCCTTCCAGGTGCTCTCCAGCCTGGCATCAAGGCTGTGGGTCCTTAGCCCCAGCTAAGGACCACTGGGTGAGCCACTGATGGGAAGGATTCCTTGCAGACTCCTAGGGTTTTTCAATGGTGCTGACCTCTTAGATACATCATAGCTGGTGTGGTTTTGGGCCCTGGTTTGAGAAACACTGGTGTGGAATGCTGTGTAGAAATTTGCTTAAGAAAACACCTTAGTTTCAGCCTAACTTGCTTAGCCTTGGAGCCTTGCCAATTAAGCTATAGGACTCTTGCTGAAGGACAGCCTGGCCCGGCTACAGGCTGCTTAGGCTGTTGGTGGTGGGAATGGCAGTCCTTGGAGCCGTGGGCCTGCAGGCCTTCCTTCTGAGCACTCCAGAGTTTTCCGGTCTGTTTCCTTTAGCCTAAAACTGACTTGGGGTAGTGCCCAGCTTACTGCCAGCCTCCCCGCTCTTCTCCTCGCTGTCAGTCTGTTCTGATAGCTGCATCTTCACGGAGCTGTCCTGTCCCTCTCGTGCTGTAATGCGGAAGAGGTCACCTTCCCCACACGTGGTCACGTGCGTATCTGCTGAGACTCTTCGCTAGATCCTGCTTACAGGACTCACCCAGGATGTTAAAGTCCCCACATCCATGTCCAGAGGTGGGGGCTCTGTGAGCAGGTGGTTAGGGCTGTGAACATTCGTTTTGTTTCATGAGAATGAGCCTTTTAAAGGAACCCAACAGAAAGAGAGGAAAAGTAAGTACCTCAGAAGAGAAGATGTGTGATTCAGTAATTAAGTCTTTAGCTTCTTAAGGTAACCTGTTCTATTATGAGCATTGTAAATACCCAATTAATTTCCTCTGCATAGGGTGAGGGGTCCTGGGCTCCATTTCAGGACCCTCGGGCCCAGAGCCACACTTCCTTTCTCACATGATCTCGCCATCAGCCTGTCACCACGCTTGTGCCAGCATCACTGCCAGGCCCAAGCAGTTAGTGTCTTTATTACTTTTTTCTGATGTATTTTCCAGCTTATGACCCGATGGATCTTTTACAGCTACAAGTCACGGATCACCATCTTGCCCTTGCTTTGTCATGCTTGCTGATGTCCTGGAGTTAAGTGTAGCCTACTTACTGTGACCCGAGAGCCAGAGCCCTGCAGGGCTGCCTGCTCTGCTCCTGGTGAACTCTGCCGGAGTCCAGCTGCGGCAGGGCTCAGGGGTCCCAAAGGTGGTCAGGAAGTCGGTGAGTGAGAGACAGAAGACACTGCACTCCAGTCTGTGAGTGAATCTGACTCTGCTTTATTTTTCAGAAGCTGGAGTATATATTTGCTAACTTTTGGCAGTAACTTAAACCCCAAGCAGGAAGCGTCCCAGGCTTAGGGCCAGGCAGGGATAATCTTAAACAATATGTGTTAATTAACTTTTTTCACCTTTGTTACACTTTAATCTTGTTACTTAATTAGCTTGGGAAATGTAAGCCGACACACCGGGATGCCCACAGGAGGGAGAGATGGATCGGCAGCTGTGAAGCTATCATGCTGCTTCCTACATCTCCTCCCTTATCACTTATAAGAGTATGGCAGGCCCTGTGAGGACAGCGCCTGTCTTGGGTCAAGGACTCTTCATATGAACCCAACCAGGCCTTACCCGTCATGGGCCTGCAGGACAGCAATTGGTCCTGTGCCTGTCTTAGGCGTCCGGTGGCATAACATATGGGTCCTAGTTGCCCTTCTCTGGCTACCTGTAGGACAGTGCCTGTCTTAGGTCAAGGACTCTTCATATGAACCCAACCAGGCCTTACCCATCATGGGCCTGCAGGACAGCAATAGGTCCTGTGCCTGTCTTAGGCGGCCAGTGGCGTAACATATGTGTCCTAGTTGCCCGTCTCTGGCTGCCTGTCCAGTGTCTCAGGGCAGTTGTCTCACAGGAATTTTGTAAATCCTCCTCCATGAGCTCTTTCATTTAAAGCTTTTGTATAAACTCTCTCATACTACTCACAGAAGGTAAAATTTCACAATTAGTTTTCA